>CM064535.1:31621437-31661437 GCA_032716605.1 Paralithodes platypus
CAGGTGTCAATCTCTTTCTGGCAAGCGATAGTGAACCAGCATTGTATGGAGAAATCCGGCTTCGCGGGAGACATTTTTCTATCGAAAAATATACAAATTTAGCCTGCTTGTCACAAACATCTGGCTCGCTACCACTCGCTAGGAAAAAAATCGACACCTGGATGGGGATAAAAGTTTTAAACACAGTAGGCTGAATGGATACAACCCAGTGAGAGAGAGAGAGAGAGAGAGAGAGAGAAAGATATAAAACCGAGGAGTACAAAGGAGTACAAAGGAAATCAAGCAACAACAGATCTAGTGACCCTTCTAGGTTGCTTGTCCTCCAAAACACTGAGGATCAAGCGTCCAAACAGTGGTTTAGAGTGGGTAAGGGAACATTGGAAAGGGAATTACTGCCCTGGAACTAATGTCCGTGGCAGGATTAGGAAGGTAGTAGGGGACAGATGGGTTAGTAACTGAGGGGGGGATAAAATAAAGTTATTAATTTACAAACGCAGTCAGTCGCGGGTTTGATGCGAGATATTTGTCTAGGCGGAGTTTAAATGAATCAACGGTGATGCAGTCTATAACGTTTCGGGGAAGCCCATTCCACAAGTTGACAACTCGATTGAAGAAGAAATTCTTAGATTCGTGTGAGTTAAAGATTTACCAATAATTTTGCAACAGTTTCCCCGCGTGTAATTAGATTGGTCGATAGTGAAAGTACTTACTACAGTTCATATTGTCGATGCCTTTGATGATTTTGAACACTTGAATTAAGTCACCTCTTAATCTGCGCTGGGTTAAAGGAAATAGATTTAATTCTCTAAGACGCTCTTCGTATGGTTTGTTCTTTAGGCTAGGTATCATTTTGGTAACTCTACGTTGAACTCGTTCTAGCTTGTTTATATCTTTTTGGTAATAAGGGCACCAGGATTGAACGCAGTATTCCAGAAGAGGGCGGACTAAGGAATTGTAAAGGGTTAGGATAACTTCTTTGGATTTATGCTCAAATGACCTGCCTATAAAGCCAATTATTTTGTTTGCCTTCTTAACAACTTCTGAACATTGTTGACTCGGTTTTAAGTTACTCGATATTGTTACTCCCAGATCGGTTTCTCTGTTTACATTCTTAAGCTGAGTGCCATTCATCGAATAGTTTGCTTTCTCATTTAGGTATCCGATATGTAGTACTTTACATTTATCCGCATTGAAACTCATTTGCCAAATTTGGGCCCAACATGACAATTTATCTAGATTGTGTTGCATATCGTCAACTTGTTCTTTGAGAGTACGCTATTTCCAATTTTTGTATCGTCAGCAAATTTTGAGATTGTACAGGTGAGACCCTCATCTATGTCGTTGATGTAAATTAGAAAGAGAATTGGTCCTAGTACCGATCCCTGGGGTACCCCGCTACTTACATTGGTCCATTTAGATGCCTTACCGTTTATGACTACTCTTTGCTTTCTGTTGCTGAGCCAATTTTCTATCCATTTCAACACACCGTCTTGTATTCCATGCGCTTTTAGTTTTAGCAGTAAACGTTTGTGGGGAACTTTGTCAAAGGCCTTTTGAAAATCAAGGTATATAATATCTACAGCTTTACTCTCATCGTAGAGGTAAAGAGAGAGAGAGAGAGAGAGAGATAAAACCGAGGTGGGTGTTAATCGATAACTACAATAATCACGTAAGCAGAGTTGAGTGAGATAAATGTCTGTCTGTCCGGAAACAACTCCTAGACCGTTCGACGGATTTTCACCAAACTTGGCACATACATTCGGTGGGCGAATGCGACGGTCAGTCCCCCCCAAGGATTCCCACCTCTCACATTCTTCTGTGGCACCAATGCCGATGGCGTTATGTGTGTATGAGCCCCGTAGTGGCTCATAAGGCCACATAAACTTGCCCAGCATTTATTAGGTTAAATTTGTACATTTTTCGGCCGGTTCTTCTTAAAATTACAGGCTCGCTATCGCTCGCCAGGATAAAATCGACATCTAAATGCCACGAAAGGTCTTAAAATTGACAAATAAATGGGGTGAAAGGTGTTAAAATCGTCAAACTAATGGGCCGAACGTCTTAAAATCTCCAAACTAATGGGGCTAATCACGAGATAGAAGAGGGCCCAGAAAACCGGCGCATCTCCCCTTAAGGGAACATGGGCCGGTTTTCTGGACCACTTTCTCCCTCATGTTTAGCCCCATTAGTTTTCAGATGTTAAGATGTTGGCCCCATTAGTTAGTTGATTTAAGACCTTTCGCCCCATTTCTTCGTCAATATTAAGACCTTTCGTGCTATTTAGGTGTCGATTTTTTCCCTGGCGAACGACAGTCAGCCTGTAATGTTGGAAGAACCGGCCATTTTTCTACCGAAAAATTACAAATTAATCTAGGAGGATCTAATGGATTTTTTTTTTTTTTTTTTTTTTTTTTTTTTTTTTTTTTTGATGGAGGTCTAGGGAGGAAACTAGAAAAATAATGAATACATGCAAATATCGCCCAAAAAGTGAACCATCCCCCCCCCGAATGGAAGCTTACAGTATATGGTCACTGATCGGCATAATTATATACAATCTGTTCTGCCTGTAGCAAACCTCCTCCTCCTCCTCCCTTGGTCGGTTGTAAATAGTTCTTTGGTAGAGCACTCTTAAGGGGAGACAGACCGTTTTTTCTGGACCCCCCTTCTCCCTAATGTTTCGCCCCACTAGTTTTGACATTTTAAGACGTTGGTTCCATTAGTTTGAAGACTTGAAGACCTTTCACCCCATTTTTGTTTTCAATATTAGGAACCTTCGTGCCATTTAGGTGTCGATCTTTTCCTGGCGAGCGACAGCGAGCCTGTAGTTTTAGGAGGAATAGGCCTTTGGCCGGGACATTTTTCTACCGAAAAATGTACACATCTATCTTGAAGGGGGTCTAGGGGGTGTTTTTCTAAGCTTGATGGAGGTCTAGGGAGGAAACTAAACAAAAATATGAATACATGAATTAATAGACCAAACAAACAGCCACTGTCCCCTTAAGCCGGTATCTCAGGAGAACTTGTATAGTCAACGTTTGATAATTAAAAAAAATCTGGCAACATTTCTTGACTATTTTGCACTGGTATCGGAAACTAGACTGTTGATAGATAAATTTAGGTGACACAAATATATTAAATGTTTACCCCAAAAGCTGCCAGACCAGTGTTGAGGATACATGTTGAGAGAAAAAGCGCTCGTGTGAATTTAGGTGACACAAATATATTAACCCTCTCCGACATATGACGCGATTTTGAGCCTATTGGGGATACTTTACAGCCTTGTTACCATCAGGGGTATTTAGAAACCTTTAGTTTAGTTACGTCAACCTCTGCAGTTGTCTTTGAGTTAGCTGTGGGCAGAAAACTAATTTTGGAGAGGTAATTATAAGAGTGAGAGAACTATTTCTTATTGCTAATCTGGCAACCTCTTCGTCATATGAGTCTGAAAGGGTTAAATGTTTACCCCAAAAGATGCCAGACCAGTGTTGAGGATACATGTTGAGAGAAAAAGCGGCTTTAGAAATATTTTAGTTATAGGTAGCGCCAGCGAACTTGACAGTAATCTTGACCCCTTAACTTCTCATAACTCTACATTAATTAAAGCAATCGGGCTGACGTTTCTATAATTTGGGAAGAGTCCACCAAGAAATAGGTGTGGATATTGACAGCCCGTTTGTGCTTGGGCCTTCTTAAGTTACAGAGAGGTCAGGGATCAAGATTACTGTCAAGTTCGTTGGCGCCACCTATAGTGATCTGGACAGATTGTAATGTGTGTACAATTGGCCTAATAAGTGATGTCGCGGCACCAAGTATATTTCGATCAATAATTGGTATCAGCACGAGCTAAACAGTAATTCATCGTTTCGAGTGAGATATACAAACATGTTCCTATCTTGACACACCGTTTTCAACATCTGACAGACATTAATACAGCACACAGGGAGCAAAACGTAATGACAGCGGAGACATGACTTATTTGGCCTACTGTACAATAAGACCACCATACTGTATAGGCCTATATTAAGGGGGTAGTACTCGTTTCTTCCCATCTCCCTCATGTTTAGCATATTAGTGTCAAGGTTTGACGTTCGTTCCGTTAGTTTGACAATTTTGAGACCTTTCGCCTCATTTTTTTTTGTTTTCTATTAAGACCTTTCGTGTGATTTAGATGTCGATTTGTTTCGTGGCGAGCGATAGCGAGTCTCTAATTTTAGAAGGCAGCGGCCTCTGGCCGGGACATTTTTCTACTGAAAAATGTACACATTTATCTTGAGAGGGGGTCTAAGTTTGATAGAGGTCTAGCGAGGGGGTCTAAGTTTGATAGAGGTCTAGCGAGGGGGTCTAAGTTTGATAGAGGTCTAGCGAGGGGGTCTAAGTTTGATAGAGGTCTAGCGAGGGGGTCTAAGTTTGATAGAGGTCTAGCGAGGAAACTCAACAATATGTTAATAAATCAATATATAGACCACCCACCAAGCACTACCCTCTGTATACAGAATATTTCCCTGCACTAGGCAATGCGGTTTATTCCAGGGACTATCCTTGCAACTCCTTGTAACTACCCTTGCAATCTGGGACTATCCTTGTAACTACCCTTCCAATCTGGGACTATCCTTGTAACTACCCTTGCAATCTGGGACTATCCTTGTAACTACCCTTGCAATCTGGGACTATCCTTGTAACTACCCTTCCAATCTGGGACTATCCTTGTAACTACCCTTCCAATCTGGGACTATCCTTGTAACTACCCTTCCAATCTGGGACTATCCTTGTAACTACCCTTCCAATCTGGGACTATCCTTGAAACTACCCTTCCAATCTGGGACTATTCTTGAAACTACCCTTCCAATCTGGGACTATCCTTGAAACTACCCTTCCAATCTGGGACTATCCTTGTAACTACCCTTCCAATCTGGGACTATCCTTGTAACTACCCTTGCAATCTGGGACTATCCTTGAAACTACCCTTCCAATCTGGGACTATCCTTGTAACTACCCTTCCAATCTGGGACTATCCTTGTAACTACCCTTCCAATCTGGGACTATCCTTGTAACTACCCTTCCAATCTGGGACTATTCTTGAAACTACCCTTCCAATCTGGGACTATCCTTGTAACTACCCTTCCAATCTGGGACTATCCTTGTAACTACCCTTCCAATCTGGGACTATCCTTGTAACTACCCTTGCAATCTGGGACTATCCTTGTAACTACCCTTCCAATCTGGGACTATCCTTGTAACTACCCTTCCAATCTGGGACTATCCTTGTAACTACCCTTCCAATCTGGGACTATCCTTGTAACTACCCTTCCAATCTGGGACTATCCTTGTAACTACCCTTCCAATCTGGGACTATCCTTGAAACTACCCTTCCAATCTGGGACTATTCTTGAAACTACCCTTCCAATCTGGGACTATTCTTGAAACTACCCTTCCAATCTGGGACTATCCTTGTAACTACCCTTCCAATCTGGGACTATCCTTGTAACTACCCTTCCAATCTGGGACTATCCTTGTAACTACCCTTCCAATCTGGGACTATCCTTGTACTACCCTTCCAATCTGGGACTATCCTTGTAACTACCCTTCCAATCTGGGACTATCCTTGTAACTACCCTTCCAATCTGGGACTATCCTTGTAACTACCCTTCCAATCTGGGACTATCCTTGTAACTACCCTTCCAATCTGGGACTATCCTTGTAACTACCCTTCCAATCTGGGACTATCCTTGTAACTACCCTTCCAATCTGGAACTATCCTTGTAACTACCCTTCCAATCTGGGACTATCCTTGTAACTCTTTGTAACTAGCCTTGCAATCAGGGTGGGCGTATGCTGGAAGCACGCAAGCATGTGCAATTGACCACTTGCGGGTTTCAGGCTATAAGGAAGTTGGAGCCGTGATATTAAACAAAAATGCAATAATAACTTACATTTCTGATGGATAAATGGTATATTGAATTGGGTTTTATGTATTTATAATTGTACTACGACCGTATTTAAGCTGTAAATTCTGTTAAATATCGATGTCTACAGCTCCAACTTCCTTATAGAACGAAACTCGCAAGCATGTGCATTTGAGCTCGGATTAGCGGGTGACTAATGTAACTGCAAATTGGCCGTGGGTATGCTGGTGTATATACTGCAGTAGTACCACGGCTGCATGGCTAATTAACCCCTTAAGGGGAGGTATTTAGTTTGTTCACTAGACCTCCATTAACCTTAAAATTACACCCCCTTGAGTCCCTTTCAAGATAAATTTGTACATTTTTCGGTAGAAAAATTTCCCGGCCGAAGGCCGGTTCCTCTTAAATTACAGGCTCGCTATCGCTCGCCAGGATAAAATCGACACCTAAATGGCACGAAAGGTCTTAATATGGGGTGAAAGTTTCTAAAATCGCTAAACTAATGGGGCAAACCTTTTATAATATCAAAAGCAATGGGGCTAAACATGAGGGAGAAAGGGGTCAAGAAAAAAATCCCTCAAGTGGATATCTCCCCTTGAAGCTCTGACGCGTTTTAGCAGTTTATTTTGGCTATCATTAGACGATTCTATGCCGTTTAGGAAGGGTCTGTGGGTATTAAAAGGGTGAATACTATCTCAATCAACCCTTTGACTTCCATATACCGTTACTAATCTGAATAAAATCGTCTAATAGTAGCCAGGAAACAGAACAGAAACGCGTATGGGAGCTTGAAAGGGTTAACTGCTCTGAAGGGGGGGGGGGGGCGTATTTATTGCCTCATTTATGTATTTTATTATTTATTATTATTATTTTGTGTTTTAGTTTCCTCCCTAGACCTCCATCAAGCTTAAAAAAATACCCCCCCCCCCTCCAGACCCTGCTTCAAGAGAAATTTGTAAATTTTTCGATAGACAAATTTCCTAGCCTAAGACACCGGTTCGTCTTATATTACAGGCTCGCTATCGCTCGCCAGGAATGAATCGACACCTGAGTGACACGAAACGTCATAATATTGACAGAGAAATGGGGCGAAAAGTCAT
The DNA here is from genome assembly GCA_032716605.1 of Paralithodes platypus. NCBI lineage: Eukaryota > Metazoa > Arthropoda > Malacostraca > Decapoda > Lithodidae > Paralithodes > Paralithodes platypus. The sequence goes on from CM064535.1 coordinate 31,628,441, forward strand.
AATATTGACAGAGAAATGGGGCGAAAGGTCATAAAATAGCCAAACTAGTGGGCCGAACTTCATCATAAATTCTGAAAACTAATGGGGCTAAACATGAGGAAGAAAGGGTTGGGGAGGGTTTTAGTTTGTTTCCTACTCCTCCAGCAATCTTAAAATGTCACCCCCTTGACCCCCTTTCAAGATAAATTTGTACATTTTTCGGTAGAAAAATTTCCCGGCCGAAGGCCGGTTACTCTTAAATTACAGGCTCGCTATCGCTCGCCAGGATAAAATCGACACCTAAATGGCACGAAAGGTCTTAAAATTGACAGAATGGGGCGGAAATTCTTAAAATCACCAAACTAATGGAGCAAACGTCTTAAAATCTCAAAGCAATGGGGCTAGACATGAGGGAGAAAGGGGTCAAGAAAAAAGTCCCTCAAGTGGAAATCTCCCCTTAACTGCTCGCTCTTATTAGCGACTTGACTCCCATTGAGGCACCGGTTGGGGGTAGACAAGTCCTAGTTGTACCGGGCTTATTTACATATATACGGTTATAAAGGACACTAATTGAAATGTAATGGGTGTTAAGGGGAGGTCTTTAGTTTGTTCCCTAGACCTCCAGCAAGTTTAAAATTACACCCCCTTGAGTCCCTTTCAAGATTAATTTGTACATTTTTTTTCGGTAGAAAAATGTCCCGGCCGAAGGCCGTTTCCTCTTAAGTTACAGGCTCGCTATCGCTCGCCAGGATAAAATCGACACCTGAATGGCACGAAAGGTCTTAAAATGGGGTGAAAGTTCTTAAAATCGCCAAACTAATTGGGCAAACATCTTAAAATCTCAAAAGCAATGGGGCTAGACATGAGAGAGAAAGAGGTCAAGAAAAAAGTCCCTCAAGTGGAGATCCCCCCTTAAAGGGGAGATGTTCACTTGATTTTTTTTTTCTTGACTCCTTTCTCCCTCATGTTTAGCCCCATTGCTTTTCTAATTTTAAGACTTTCGCCCCACTATTTTGACGATTTTAAGAACCTTCGACCCATTTCTGTCAATTTTTAGACCTTTCGTGCCATTTAGGTGTCGATTTTATCCTGGCGAGCGATAGCGAGCCTGTAATTTAAGAGGAACCGGCTTTCAGCCGGGAAATTTTTCTACCGAAAAATGTACAAATTTATCTTGAAAGGGGGTCTGGGGAGTGTAATTTTAAGCTTGATGGAAGTTTAGGGAGGAAACTAAACACCTCCCCTTAAGCCGTTGTCACACGAGCGTTTTTTCCGTCAATTTTTCATGAGAAGATAAAGTGTATTTTTTAAGCTTCCAGACCATAATTGCTCGTAAAAATTGCTCGAAAAATGGTTCGTGTGACTCCGGCTTTAGGAAAGAAATATTATGGTGTCCTATTCTTCTCTGCTGTATCAGTTCATAATTACTCTATTTTATTAATTATAATTTGGACCGGAATCTTGAGCATTAACCTCGATAATCTAATTGATGAATGTCACTCCCCAACACCAAACACGTCCCAATGATATTAAATGAAAGTATGTGGTCCTACCGGGATTCGAACCTGGGTTACCACAGACAAATCTTTAAAATTGATTATAGACCACAAGAGAGGGAGGGAGGGGGGGGGGGGGGGGGTACCAGTACCTCCAGTCAAATTTATGCCCTGGCGACTCCTGACCTCTCCTGAAGATAACAAAAACTCTTCATGAATAGTGGGCAACTGGAGCGCATGCGTAGGACGTGTTTAGTGTCCTGTTAGGCCTGATTGATAGCCTGGGTGTGTGTGTGTGTGTGTGTGTGTGTGTGTGTGTGTGTGTGTGTGTGTGTGTGTGTGTGTGTGTGTGTGTGTGTGTGTGTGTGTGTGTGTGTTCTTACGTTATCCGTGTACGTCTGCCCTCTTGTACAGTACCGGTACGTGTGTGTGCCCTCCGTTACCCCCTCTTCCCCCTCATTACCGCCCACCCCCTCATACCCCTCATCACCACCCCTCCCCCTCATCACCCTTCCCCTCATCCCCCACCTCCCCCTCATCACCCCCCCTCCCCCTCATCACCCCCCTCCCCCGCATCTCCCCCCTCCCCGTCATCACCCCCCCCCCCCCCCCCCCCTTATCATCACCCATCTGTCCCCTATCCATCTGTCCCCTACTCAGTTACTAACCCATATGTCCCCTACTAACTTCCTAGTCCTGCCACGGACATTAGTTCCAGGGCAGTAGTTCCCTTTCCAATGTTCCCTTACCCACTCTAAACCACTGTTTGGACACTTGATCCTCAGTGTTTTGGAGGACAAGCAGCCTAGAAGGGTCACTAGACCTGTTGTTGCTTGATTTCCTGTGTACTTTGTACCCCCAACCATCTCATCACTCCCCCCTTCCCCTCATCTCCCCCCTCCCCCCTCTCATCACATTATACCCCACACGGTAAAAGTGAGTACTGCCCGCCAATCACTCCCCCCTTCCCCTCACCCTCCCCCCCTCATCACATTATACCCCACACGGTAAAAGTGAGTGCTGCCCGCCAATCACTCCCCCCTTCCCCTCCCCCCCCCCCTCATCACATTATACCCCACACGGTAAAAGTGAGTGCTGCCCGCCAATCACTCCCCCCTTCCCCCCCCCCCCCCCCCCCCTCATCACATTATACCCCACACGGTAAAAGTGAGTGCTGCCCGCCAATCACTCACCCGGAGTACGGATGGGCGTATTTATTTGCTCATTTATGGGTCGTTTTACCATTTTTTGTTTGTTTAGTGTCCTCCCTAGACCTCCATCAACATTAAATAAACATCCATTAGATCCCCCTTTTAGAATAATTTGTACATTTTTCGGTAAACATATTGCGGCCGAAGTCCGGTTCTTCCAAAATTACCGGCTCACGATCGTTCGCCAGGAAAAAAATCGACACCTAAATAATACGGAAAGGTCTTAATATTGACAAAGAAATGAGGCGATGGGTCTTAAAATCGACAAAGTAATGGGGTAAACATCTGAAAATCTGAAAACTAATGAGGCTAAGCATGAGGACGAAAGGGGACCAGAAAAACGAATCCATCTATCCCTTAATAATACGCAAATTCCGCATTCCCCTTCAACGCTCCACCATGCCCTCGGGTTAGACGTCGATGAGGCCTTATTTGGCTCTTAAGGGGAGATTTCCACTTAAGGGATTTTTTTTCTTTACCCCCTTCTCCCTCATGTTTTTAGCCCTATTGCTTTTGAGATTTTAAGACGTTCGCCCCATTAGTTTGGCGATTTGAAGAACTTTCACCCAATTGATGTCACTTTTAAGACCTTTCGTCCCATTTAGGTGTCGATTTTTTCCTGGCGAGCGATAGCGAGCCTGCAATTTAAGAGGAATCGGCCTTCGGCCGGGACATTTTTCTACCGAAAAATGTACAAATTTATCTTGAAAGGGGGTCAAGGGGGTGTAATTTCAAGCTTGATGGAAGTCTAGGAAACTCACTAAAAACCTCCCCTTAACTCCTTCGCTGTGTTTTGTTTTGTTTTTATTCTGGCTATTAGTACACGATTTTAGCCAGCTTAGGAGGAATCTTTACTCTGCTGTAGGGACTCGGAAGGTTTATTATAGAGGCACTTCCTAAGCTGAATGAAGTCGTCTAATGATAGCTAGAATTAACCTTCTGAGTCCCGGCGGTCTTTTTTTATTTGAGTTCAGCTATCTTTAGATGATTTTACGAAGCTTAGGAAGGATATATGGTAGGTGAAACCCATAGGTTGAGGTGACACAGGGGTTGAGGTGACCCAGGGGTTGAGGTAACCCAGGGGTTGAGGTAACCCAGGGGTTGAGGTGGCCAAGGAGTTGAGGTGACCCAGGGGTTGAGGTGGCCCAGGGGTTGAGGTGTCCCAGGGGTTGAGGTAACCCAGGGGTTGAGGTGTCCCAGGGGTTGAGGTGTCCCAGGGGTTGAGGTGACCCAGGGGTTGAGGTGACACAGGGGTTGAGGTGACACAGGAGTTGAGGTGACCCAGGGGTTGAGGTGTCCCAGGGGTTGAGGTGTCCCAGGGGTTGAGGTGACCCAGGGGTTGAGGTGACACAGGAGTTAAGGTGACCCAGGGGTTGAGGTGTCCCAGGGGTTGAGGTGACTCAGGGGTTGAGGTAACCCAGGGGTTGAGGTGACCCAGGGGTTGAGGTGACCCAGGGGTTGATGTGACCCAGGAGTTGAGGAGACCCAGGGGTTGAGGTGACCCAGGGGTTGAGGTGACCCAGGGGTTGAGGTGACCCAAGGGTTAAGGTGACCCAAGGGTTGAGGTGACTCAGGGGTTGAGGTAACCCAGGGGTTGAGGTGACCCAGGGGTTGAGGTGACCCAGGGGTTAAGGTGACCCAGGGGTTGAGGTGACCCATAGGTTGAGGTGAAACCCATAGGTTGAGGTGACCCAGGAGTTGAGGTGACCCAGGAGTTGAGGTAACCCAGGGGTTAAGGTGACCTAGGGGTTGAGGTGACCCAGGGGTTGAGGTTACCCAGGGGTTGAGGTGACCAAGGGGTTGAGGTGTCCCAGGGGTTGAGATGACCCTTGAGCAAAGATGACCCAAAGGTTGAATATTATTACCATGCCCACCCCCTGGCCTACCCACGGAGCCCCCCCATGGTTGTGCCCCCATTAGACATTCCCCCCATGCCAGTACCCTGACAATGGCCAGAAGCGTGCCGCGAGACCCTCCAGAATATTGAGTGGTCCGTCCAGGGGCTTCACTCCACGTCTACGGCTTGTCTCCAGGCCTTCAGGGAGAGAGGATGGAATGTTGATTGCTGTTCCTTCTTTAGCCAGGAATATTTATGCTCTAAGGGGAGTTTTATGGTCGATCTCCCGTGTCTGCTAGCTTGGTTGGTTGATTGGGCTTCCTTATACCCGAGTGTTTTATGGTTTATCTTTATTCTATTTATGTTGGAGGGAAAGTTTTAAGGTTTATCTTCAATTTATTCCTAGAGTTTTAAGGGTTATCTTCAATTTATTCCTAGAGTTTTCAGGTGTTTCTTCAATCTATTCCTAGAGTTTTCAGGGGGTTTTTCAATTTATTCCTAGAGTTTCAGGTTTTTCTTCAATCTATTCCTAGAGTTTTCAGGTTTTTCTTCAATTTATTCCTAGAGTTTTAAGGGTTATCTTCAATTTATTCCTAGAGTTTTCAGGTGTTTCTTCAATCTATTCCTAGAGTTTTCAGGTTTTTCTTCAATCTATTCCTAGAGTTTTCAGGTTTTTCTTCAATCTATTCCTAGAGTTTTCAGGTTTTTCTTCAATTTATTCCTCCCTAGAATATGGAATGTTGATTGCTGCACCTTCAATACCCACCAATATTTATGCTCTTAAGAGGAGTTTTACGGTCGATCTCCCGTGTCTGCTAGCTTCGTTGGTTGATCGGGTTTCTGTATTATTATGTTTTTTATTATTATGTATTGTTATGTTTTTTATTATTATGTATTATTATGTGTATTATTATATTTTTTATTATGTATTATTATGTTTATTATTGTTTTTTTATTATTATGTATTATTATGTTTATTAGTTTTTTATTATGTATTATTATGTTTATTATTATATTTTTATTATGTTTATTATTATGTATTATTATGTTTATTAGTTTTTTTATTATTATGTATTATGTTTATTATTATATTTTTATTATTATGTATTATGTTTATTATTATATTTTTATTATTATGTATTATGTTTATTATTATATTTTTATTATGTTTATTATGTTTTTTATTATTATGTATTATTATGTTTATTATTATATTTTTATTATTATGTTTATTATGATGTTTTTATTATTATTATGTATTATGTTTATTATTATGTTTTTTACACCAACCAACTTCACATCTAAACTCAATTAATGAAATCAACAAATACATGTGGCACTCCGAAGACTCGAACCCAGGATACTCACATCGAAATTCCGCGCACTATGCATTACGCTATCAAGACAGTTAAGAAGTATGGACAAGCCTACGATTTATTACGCAGTTTCGAGTGTTTTAAGGGGAGGTTTTTAGTGTGTTTCCTAGACTTCCATCAAGCTTGAAATTACACCCCCTTGACCCCCTTTCAAGATAAATTTGTACATTTTTTGGTAGAAAAATGTCCCGGCCGCAGGCCGGTTCCTCTTAAATTACAGGCTCGCTTTCGCTCGCCAGGAAAAAATCGACACTTTAACGGCACGAAAGGTCTTAAAATTGACAGAAATGGGGCAAAATGTCTTAAGATATCCAAACTACAAGGGCGAAGGTCTTAAAATCTCATAAGCAATGGGGCTAACGATGAGGGAGAAAGGGGTCAAGAAAAAAATCCCTCGAGTGGAAATCTCCCCTTAATGTTTATCTTCAATTTATTCCTCCCTAGAATAATGGAATGTTGATTGCCGGACCTTCGTTATCCACGAATATTTTAGGGGGGGATTGGTTCACTTTTTGGGCGTTTTTTGGCATGTATTCATTATGTGTCTAGTTTCCTCTCTAGACCTCCATCCAACTTTAATAAAACAACCCCAGGATCCCCCCCCCCCCCCTCTCTCTCTCTCTCTCTCTCTCTCTCCCTCCCTCTCTCTCTCTCCTCTCTCTCTCTCTCTCTCTCTCTCTCTCTCTCTCTCTCTCTCTCTCTCTCTCTCTCTCTCTCTCTCTCTCTCTCTCTCCTCTCTCTCTCTCTCTCTCTCTCTCTCTCTCTCTCTCTCTCTCTCTCTCTCTCTCTCTCTCTCTCTCTCTCTCTCTCTCTCTCTCTCTACAGATAGATCATCAGTATGCCCCAGTTCTCTCTCTCTCTCTCTCTCTCTCTCTCTTTGTGACTAAACCCTCCCTTCTTTGTTGGGTACTTGCAATCAGAGCGTGTCCTGAATGAGAGAGAGAGAGAGAGAGAGAATAAAACAAAACAATGACTGTGTGTGTGTGTGTGTGTGTGTATGTATGTGTGTAGGCTATGTGTGTACGGACATATTGACCCTATATTATACTATATTGTATTAAGATGTATTAACCCCATATCATTGATGGTACATACTTTGGTTCCTAAATCTATTAACAATTGGTGATTCTTCTACTGCACGCAGCTTATATTGGTATCTTGAGTATAATTATAAGAACGCATTTCTACAAATTATTCTGGTTATTATACGATTTTATGCAGCTTAGGAAGGATATCCAAAAGTCATATATAGGCCTATATATTGTGTATATAGGATCATCAACGCCTCTTTGCTTCCGTTGGACTCAAAATATCGGAATGTCTGAGTTGGCCAGTCTCTGTTGTTGTTGTGGGATCTTTAGGCACGTGCGGAGAGAGAGAGAGAGGCTGTTTTGGCAGGCTGACCTTTGACCTACACATTCGAACTTTATGGGTATGCAAAGGGTTTGTAAAGTGTCCATACTAATCTACCAATTTGTAGATGTATAACCCTAATTAATACAAGGATAGAAAGGTAAATCACCGTCAATATAGCCAATGTTTGTATGTTTTTGTGTTTTAATGATCTTTTTGTAACCCTGATATTTTACACCCATTGATTTTTTATACATTGTTTTGAAATTTGACACCCAATTATTTTAGACTACCCTTGTCAAAACCCTGATTGATTACACCTAATTATTTGCTGTACCTTTGTTTGTACCTTTGATATTATACACCCAATTATTGGATACACCTTTGTCATACCTTTTAATGCATTTCATAGGTGGTGTATAAATGGTTAAGGGGAGATTTCCAGTTGAGGGACTTTTTTCTTGACCCCTTTCTCCCTCATGTCTAGCCCCATTGCTTTTGAGATTTTAAGACGTTTGCCCCATTAGTTTGGTTATTTTTAAGAATTTCCGCCCCATTCTGTCAATTTTAAGACCTTTCGTGCCATTTAGGTGTCGATTTTATCCTGGCGAGCGATAGCGAGCCTGTAATTTAAGAGTAATCGGCCTTCGGCCGGGACATTTTTCTACCGAAAAATTTACAAATTTATCTTGAAAGAGGGTCAAGGGGGTGAAATTTTAAGATTGCTGGAGGAGTAGGAAACAAACTAGAAACCTCCCCTTAAGGTGGCAAAAATCTGTGTGTGATAACCCAGGTTCGAATCCCGGTGGATCACATCATATATACTGTAATTGATTTCATTGTGGGTGTTTGGTGTTGTGGTGAAATGAATAAAAATATAGATTATACACCCAATTATGTTTTTACATACCTTTACATACCTTTACATACCTTTACATACCTTTACATACCTTTTACATACCTTTACATACCTTTACATACCTTTACATACCTTTTACATACCTTTACATACCTTTTACATACCTTTACATACCTTTACATACCTTTACATACCTTTACATACCTTTTACATACCTTTACATACCTTTACATACCTTTTACATACCTTTTTACCCTTTACATACCTTTTACATACCTTTTACATACCTTACATACCTTTTACATCCTTTACATACCTTTTACATACCTTTTACATACCTTTACATACCTTTACATACCTTTACATATACCTTTACATATACCTTTACATATACCTTTACATATACCTTTACATATACCTTTACATATACCTTTACATATACCTTTACATACCTTTACACCTTTACATACCTTTTACATACCTTTACATACCTTTACATACCTTTTACATACCTTTACATACCTTTACACCCAATTATGTTATATACCTTTTACATATATATACCTTTTACATACCTAATGATTTTCTACACCTTTTTCAGTTTTTTTTTTATACCTTTGAAAGTATACACCAAAATATTGTATACGCCTTTTCCCTTTATACAGTGTGAGTTGACCATTCTCTTTTAACCTGTAGGGTCTCTAGGCACGTGCGCAGGGAGGGTGGGTTCTAGTGTGTGTGTGGTGGTGGGGGGGGGGGGGGGGGGACCTTTGACCTCTGAGGAATGTCGGGCACACTACTAGCTCCAGTTTTGTTGTTTTATGCAGGCTAGATGGTTCGGTTCATACATATGGTAATGCTTTTATTAAGAGGGGAGGGTTCACTTTTATTAAGAGGGGAGGGTTCACTTTTTTGGTCGATCGTTTCATTTATATGTTTGTTTTTCTAGTTTCCTCCGTAGACCTCCATCAAACTATTATAAAACATCCATTAGATCCCCCTTCCAGATAAATTTGTACATTTTTCGTCGGCCGGTTCTTCCAAAATTACAGGCTCACTATCGTTCGCCAGGAAAAAAAATCATGGACACCTAAATAGCACGAAAAGTCTTAATATTGACAAGGAAATGGTGTTAAAGGTCTTAAAAATCGACAAACTAATTGGGCAAACACCATAATATAATGTGAAAATTAATGGGGCTAAACATGAGGAAAAAGGGGTACGGTACCAGAGAAGAAGACAAAAAAAAACACGAGGTGGGTCCCCTTAACCTTCCTAGCCTAGTATTAGATGGGTTTATTACCACCTCTGATTATTATGAGCACTTTAAGGGGAGATTTACACTTGAGGGACTTTTTTCTTGACCCTTTTCTCCCTCCTGTCTAGCCCCATTGCTTTTGAGATTTTAAGACGTTTGCCCCATTAGTTTGGTGATTTTTAAGAATTTCCGACCCATTCTGTCAATTTTAAGACATTTCGTGCCATTTAGGTGTCGATTTTATCCTGGCGAGCGATAGCGAGCCTGTAATTTAAGAGTAATCGGCCTTCGGCCGGGACATTTTTCTACCGAAAAATGTACAAATTTATCTTGAATGGGGGTCAAGGGGGTGAAATTTTAAGATTGCTGGAGGAGTAGGAAACAAACTAAAAACCTCCCCTTAATTACCATCGTCACACCCACCAATTTTGAGAGTGAGTGAGTGGGAATTAAGTAACACCCCGTTCTTAACATTAAGTAACATTAAGTAACACCCCGTTCTTAACATTAAGTAACAATAAGTAACACCCCGTTCTTAACATTAAGTAACATTAAGTAACACCCCGTTCTTAACATTAAGTAACAATAAGTAACACCCCGTTCTTAACATTAAGTAACATTAAGTAACACCCCGTTCTTAACATTAAGTAACACCCCGTTCTTAACATTAAGTAACACCCCGTTCTTAACATTAATCATCCATTACAAACCCCAGTGCACTTGAATAAACTAATGAACGCATATATGGTCCTCCCGGGATTCGAACTCGGGACACCACCACCACCACCCAGAACATAAGCAACTAAACCATTACACCACCAACACAGCTAAGGGGGGATTTCCACTTGAGGGATTTTTTTTTCGAACTTCCTTCTCCCTCACGTTTAGCCCCATTGCTTTTGAGATTTTAAGACGTTTGCCCCATTAGTTGTTGTGATTTTAAGAATTTCCGCTCCATTCTGTCAATTTTAAGACCTTTCGTGCCATTTAGGTGTCGATTTTATCCTGGCGAGCGATAGCGAGCCTGTAATTTAAGAGGAACCGGCTTTCAGCCGGGACATTTTTCTACCGAAAAATTTACAAATTTATCTTGAAAGGGGGTCAAGGGGGTGAAATTTTAAGATTGCTGGAGGAGTAGGAACCACACTAACAACCTGCCCTTAATACCAGGCACTAGCTCTACTTATTTTGTATGCAGGCTGGATGAGCCATTTCATAAATATATTAATGTCTGTATTAATCCGCCTTACCTTATGATACCTTATGATGTGTTCGCCACTCTTCTAGCGGCACCAAGGAGCGCGACGCCCCTCGTTTTGGGTGGTGATTTGGTGCAGTAGACTGTTTGAAGCGACAGCTCGCTCCCTTGCCTATTAATGTCTATTAATCCGCCTATTAATGTCTATTAATCCGCCTATTAATGTCTGTATTAATCCGCCTATTAATGTCTGTATTAATCCGCCTATTAATGTCTGTATTAATCCGCCTATTAATGTCTGCATTAATCCGCCTATTAATGTCTGTATTAATCCGCCTATTAATGTCTGTATTAATCCGCCTATTAATGTCTGTATTAATCCGCCTATTAATGTCTGTATTAATCCGCCTATTAATGTCTGCATTAATCCGCCTATTAATGTCTGCATTAATCCGCCTATTAATGTCTGTATTAATCCGCCTATTAATGTCTGTATTAATCCGCCTATTAATGTCTATTAATCCGCCTATTAATGTCTGTATTAATCCGCCTATTCAATGTCCGTATTAATCCGCCTATTAATGTCTATTAATCCGCCTATTAATGTCTGTTAATCCGCCTATTAATGTCTGTATTAATCCGCCTATTAATGTCTATTAATCCGCCTATTAATGTCTGTATTAATCCGCCTATTAATGTCTGTATTAATCCGCCTATTAATGTCTGTATTAATCCGCCTATTAATGTCTGTATTAATCCGCCTATTAATGTCTGTATTAATCCGCCTATTCAATGTCCGTATTAACCCTTTCAGTACCGGTGCCGTCCTTTTAACTTTACTCTGGCTACTATTAGACGATTTTATTCAGTTTAATATGGGCCTCCAGCAATTAAGGAGCTTTGAACTAACCATATTTACTACCACAGATCCTTCTTAAACTGCTCAAAATCGTCTAAATATAGCTAGAATAGAATGAAAAAGGACGTCGCCGGTACTGAAGGGGTTAATTAATCCGCCTAGTCTAACCCTTATATGAAATGAAATAACTAGCCTGGCCACGGGACAAATTCACTCCACACCCTCACCCCCCACCTCACCCCTCGCGACCTGACCAGTTCAAGGCCAGATTTATGTTGGCGCCACCGAGGGCTTTACTAGTACATCCGACGTTTTGTGGTTTATGTGTGTGTGTTTGTATCTGTGTCTGTGTGTGTTGGTGGGTGGGTGTGTATTTGTGTGTGGGTGCGTGTATTTGTGTGTGAGTGTGTGTTTGTATGTGCGTGTGGGTGGGTGTGTATTTGTGTGTGTGTGTGTATATGTGTCTGTCTGTGTCAAACGTTTTATAATATCAAAAGCAATGGGGCTAAACATGAAGGAGAAAGAGGTCAAGAAAAAAATCCCTCAAGTGGATATCTCCCCTTAAGGGGGGTGACCTGCTTTTCTCTCTCTCTGGGTTGTATCCATTCGGCCCCATTCAGCCTACTGTTTTAAGACATTCATCCCCATCCAGGTGTCGATGTTGCGAGCCTGGATTTTATGGAGAAATCCGGCTTTGCCGGAGAACCTATGGATGAACCTATAGATGGGTTTGCCACTCAATCTAGTGGCACCAAGAAGCGCACCGCCCCTCGCATTTCTATCGAAAAATGTACAAATTTAGCCAGCTGTCTAACTCATTATCCAAAATATGGTGGCTCGCTATCGCTAGCCAGGTATAAATCGACACCTGGATGGGGGATAAACGTCTTCAAACAATAAGCTGAATGGGGCCGAATGGATACAACCCAGAGAGAAAAAAAAAAAAGCAGTTCACCCTATTAATAATTACATCCCCCCCTCCCCCTCCCTCCCCCATTTAATGAGTGTGAGGCACTTGACATTACAGTAATAATTTGGCAATAGCGCTGCAAGTCATGTGACCGGAAATTCACCAGCCCTAATAAAAAGTATATCATTATATAGTGAGTTGTATTATTATAACAGTGTAGCTCAACGTGATTTCACAGTCATCACCAGTATTTCATCATGGGTAAAATTAAACGAGTTTATGCAGTTTAAGGCCAGGTTTTTAGTTGATTCCCTAGACTTCCATCTAACTTAAAATTACTCCCCCTAGACCCCCTTTCAAGATAAATGTGTAAATTTTTCGGTAGAAAAATGTCCCGGCCGAAGGCCGGGACATTGATGGCTAAGCTTGATGGAGGTCTAGGGAACAAACTAAATACCTCCCCTTAATATCTATTTGGTGTTTAGTTTCTTCGCTAGACCTCCATCAAGGATTAGAGAACGTCCTCAAGATTTCTAGATTCCCTTCTAGATTTGTTTGTACATTTTCGGTTCTAAATTACAGGCTCGCTATCGCTCGCCAGGAAAAAGTCGACACTTAAAATGGCACGAAAGGTCTTTAAATCGCCAAAGTAGTGGACAGAACATTATATAATGTCAAAACTAATGGGGTTAAACATGAGGGGGGGGGGGGGGGGGGAGCACACTTAATAATTTATTAACCCCTTCAGTACTTGAGAACCGGATGTTTTTTTTTTTTTTTTTTTTAACAGCACGCAAATAATAGTGATTGGGATGAGAGAGCAAGGGATGTAGTGTCAAGCTTGAGTGGGTCTAATTAAGGGGATAGTGGCTAGTTTTTTGGTATATTAATTAATGTATTCATATATTTTTTTTAGTTTCCTCTTTCACTCATCCTGGGTTTTATAGCCAATTATATTTTATTGATACTTCATCATTTGCTTGCAATGATCAAAATAATACAATGTTGCCTCAATAGTCCTTCTACAACACTTCTCACTAGACCCTGTTTCTTTTCAACTGACGGTAAATTGCAAAGTTCCCATCAGGATTTGTCGGATGTTTGGAAGATGTAGTTAAATATGGTGCTAATTGTCTACACTTGGCCTTCATATGATGTAGAGACATAGTGGTTTCATATTTGTTTATTAAGTATCAATAAATTAGCTGCTAAGGGATTAAATTTCAATAGATAGATAGATAGATAAGATTAAATTTACCGTCAGATGAAATTAAGGGGAGGTTTTTAGTTGATTCCCTTGACTTCCATCTAGCTTAAAATTACTCCCCCTTGACCCCCTTTCAAGATAAATTTGTACATTTTCCGGTAGAAAAATTTCCCGGCCGAAGGCCGATTCCCCTTAAATTACAGGCTCGCTATCGCTCGCCAGGATAAAATCGACACCTAAATGGCACGAAAGGTCTTAAAATTGACAGAAATGGGTCGAAGATTCTTACAATCGTTAAAATAATGGGGCGAACGTCTTAAAATTAGAAAAGCAATGGGGCTAAACATGAGGGAGAAAGAGGTTCAGAAAAAAAGTCCTCCAGGTGGAAATCTCCCCTTAAAGAAAGAGTGTAGGTGTTATAGTGAGCCCTCTATGGAGTACTTATATTGGTTGACAGCGTAAGATGACTGGCTTACTGTAGCATATCATGTTCTGTATCTACTAGCTATATTTATACGAGTAGATGTGTGTGAATTTGTATATATATATATATATATATATTTTTGGAGTCTTTTTTTTTTGTTTTTTGTTTTTTTCTTTCCCTATTCTTGCTCTGTCTTGAGTCGGCCCCCCCCCCCCCAAAAAAAAAATAAAATAAAAATAAAAAAATAATAATACAAATAAAAATAAAAATAGGAAAAGTGGGGATTGGGCATGAGCAGATAGATAGATAGATAGAATAGATAGTGGTTTTCACAAAGTGTGTGTGGATGTGGAGATCTACCGGCTTATCTATCTGTATGTGTAATCATATAATTGTTATCGGTAACAACTTGATACCGAGAACTAAAGAGCACCTATAGTGGATAATATGCAGATTCTGATCCTAAAGCAGGTAGCACACGAAAGCTTTTATAGTCAACATTCGATAATCAACATTTCTGGAATATTTTGCACTGGTATCGGAAACTAGATTGATGGTAGATGAATTTAGGTAACCAAAAAAAGTAAAATATTATAGCATATACTGTAGTTCTTACATGTCTGTTCATTTGAGATAGTAATAGTAGAGTTTAAATTACTGTGAGGGTGCTAAATTACAGTGTTCATTTGAGATAGTAATAGTAGGGTTTAAATTACTATGAGGGTGCTAAATTACAGTGTTCATTTGAGATAGTAATAGTAGGGTTTAAATTACTATGAGGATGCTAAATTACAGTGTTCATTTGAGATAGTAATAGTAGGGTTTAAATTACTATGAGGGTGCTAAATTACAGTGTTCATTTGAGATAGTAATAGTAGGGTTTAAATTACTATGAGGATGCTAAATTACAGTGTTCATTTGAGATAGTAATAGTAGGGTTTAAATTACTATGAGGATGCTAAATTACAGTGTTCATTTGAGATAGTAATAGTAGGGTTTAAATTACTATGAGGGTGCTAAATTACAGTGTTCATTTGAGATAGTAATAGTAGGGTTTAAATTACTATGAGGGTGCTAAATTACAGTGTTCATTTGAGATAGTATTAGTAGGGTTTAAATTACTATGAGGGTGCTAAATTACAGTGTTCATTTGAGATAGTAATAGTAGGGTTTAGTTTACTATGAGGGTGCTAAATTACAGTGTTCATTTGAGATAGTAATAGTAGGGTTTAGTTTACTATGAGGGTGCTAAATTACAGTGTTCATTTGAGATAGTAATAGTAGAGTTTAAATTACTATGAGGGTGCTAAATTACAGTGTTCATTTGAAATAGTAATAGTAGGGTTTAGTTTACTATGAGGGTGCTAAATTACAGTGTTCATTTGAGATAGTAATAGTAGAGTTTAAATTACTATGAGGGTGCTAAATTACAGTGTTCATTTGAAATAGTAATAGTAGGGTTTAAATTACTATGAGGGTGCTAAAGTACAGTGTTCATTTGAGATAGTAATAGTAGAGTTTAAATTACTATGAGGGTGCTAAATTACAGTGTTCATTTGAGATAGTAATAGTAGGGTTTAAATTACTATGAGGGTGGTAAAGTACAGTGGATACTTCCTTCGAATGTTAGCTTAACGAGTGTTGGTCAAATAAACAGGTCCTAACATACGAGCTGCATAGGCGCTACTCAAATAAACGTTGGGTAATAAGCGGTTGTGTTATAGTAGTAATGAGAGTGTGAGGAAATAAACTGAGACTGAATTTACGAGTTTTAATTTGAGCTAGTCAAATAAACGTCGGTAATTTGCGGTTGTGTTCATGGTGATGATAGCAAGAGAGAGAGGGAAGGGGGGGGGGGGAGAGTTCGTGGTGATGATAGCCAGAGAGAGGGAGGGAGGGAGGGGGGGGGGGGGAAGTTCGGTAATTGGGAGGGGTGGGGGGGGGGAGTTCGGTAAAAGAGGGAGGGGGGGGGGGGGTGTTCGCGGTGATGATAGCGAAAGAGAGAGGAGGTGGGGTTGGGGGAGGGGGGGGGGGGGATAGTAAGGCGCAAGTTTATGGGGGAGGTAGTCGTTTTTTTCTGGACTCCCTTCTTCCTCATATGTTTAGCATATTAGTTTTGATATCTTAAAACGTTCGTTTCGTTAGTTTGGCGATTTTGAGACCTTTCGCCTTATTTCTTTGTCAACATTAAGACCTTTTGTGCTATTTAGGTGTCGATTTTTTCCTGGCGAGCGATAGCTAGCCTGTATTTTAAGAAAAAAAACGGCCTTCGGGCTAGATATTTTTCTACCGAAAAATGTACAAATTTATCTTGAAATAGTGTAAGGGGATTTTTTTGTTTTAAGTTTCATGAAGGTCTAGCGAGGAAACTACAAAATATATTAATAAATGAATATATAGACCAAAGAAACAAACACGACCTCCTTAATTTCATTATTTGATTTGATGTATTAATTATGCACCAAATATGCCTTACAAAGGCACACTAAGGACCAAGAACGATCCCACATGCATTAAGGGGGGTGACCTGCTTTTTTTCTCTCCTCTTATCTCTTTCTCTGACTTGTATCCATTCGGCCCCATTCATCTTACTATTTTAAGACGTTTATCCCCATCCAGGAGAGCGAGAGCGAGCCAGCATTGTATGGAGAAATTCGGCTTCGCTGGAGACATTTTTCTATCGAAAAAATTACAAATTTTGCCTGCTGTAAATGTTGTTGTTTTTTAAATATGCTGGCTCGCGGGAAAAAGATCGACACCTGGATGGAGATAAACGTCTTAAAACAGTAGGCTGAATGGGGCCGAATGGATACAATCTAGAGAGAGAGAGAGGGAGACAGTAAGAAAGAAAAAATCGAGGTGGGCCCCCTTAATAGATACACAGTGTATTTAATTTACGGTTGAGAAGTAAGAGGGATGGTTGAGAAGTAAGAGGGATGGTTGAGAAGTAAGACTTGAGATTAATTTGACCTATATAAATAAACGTTGATAATTTGCGGTAGTCTTAGCAGTGCTGATGGCATAAGTGATAATTAAGACTGAACCCTTTCAAGCTCCAATACGCATTTCTGTTTTGTTTTCTGGTAATTATTAGACGATTTTATTCAGATTAGGAAGGGTATATGGAAGTCAGAGGGTTGATTGAGATAGTTGGTACCCTTTTAATACCCACAGATCCTTCCCAAGCTGCATAACATCGTCTAATGATAGCCACAATATACTGCTTGAAGGGGTTAAGATTAATTTGAGCTATATAAATAAACGTTGCTATTTTGCGGTAGTGTTATAGTCTGTTCGCTGTAAAGTAGGCGAGAGATCTTAAGGGGAGATTTCCACTTGAGGGATTTTTTTCTTTACCCTTTCTCTCATGTTTAGCCCCATTGCTATTGAGATTTTTAAGATGTTCGCCCCATTAGTTTGGCGATTTTAAGAACTTTCACCCCATTTATGTCACTTTTAAGACCTTTCGTGCCATTTAGGTGTCGATTTTTTCCTGGCGAGCGATAGCGAGCCTGTAATTTAAGAAGAACCGGCCATCGGCCGGGAAATTTACAAATTTATCTTGAAAGGGGGTCAAGGGGGTGTAATTTCAAGCTTGATGGAAGTCTAGGAAACAAACTAAAAACTTCCCCTTAAGTTCTAACCTCTGTAACTCTTAAGACGACAAATGAATTACCGGTAATGGACCAAGAAAACGGCCCGTCTCCCTTTAAGTTTAATTTGAGCTATACAAATAAATGTTGATCATCTGCAGTAGTCTTATTAAGGGGAGATATCCACTTGAGAGACTTTTTTCTTGACTCCTTTCTCCCTCATGTTTAGCCCCATTGCTTTTCTAATTTTAAGACGTTCGCCCCCATTATTTTGACGATTTTAAGAACTTTCGACCCATTTCTGTCAATTTTAAGACCTTTCGTGCCATGTAGGTGTCGATTTTATCCTGGCGAGCGATAGCGAGCCTGTAATATAAGAGGAACCGGCTTTCAGCCGGGAAATTTTTCTACCGAAAAATGTACAAATTTATCTTGAAAGGGGGTCTAGGGGGTGTGATTTGAAGCTTGATGAAAACGTAGGGAACAAACTAAATACCTCCCCTTAAGCTGAAAATACGATTTCAATCAACCCTCTTAGTAACATAGGTTCTTCTTAAGCTGCATAAAATAATTAATTTTAGCCATAAATAAAGGTAAAAAAGGCGTCTTGGTGCTGAAGGAGTTAACCCTCTCTGTACCGGCGACGTCTGTTTGAAGTTTATGCATGGTATATTCAGACGATGCTGTGCAGTTCAAAAAGGATCTGTGGAAGTCAAATGGGTTAGGGGAGATAGTTCTTCGAAGCCTGTTAATTGCTGGAGGCCCTTTTTTTTTTAAAGGGGAGATTTCCACTTGAGGGATTATTTTCTTTACCCCTCTCTCCCTCATGTTTAGCCCCATTGCTTTTGAGATTTTATGACGTTCGCCCCATTAGTTTGGCGATTTTAGAAACTTTCAATCCATTTATGTCACTTTTAAGACCTTTCGTACCATTTAGGTATCGATTTTTCCCTGGCGAGCGATAGCGAGCCTGTAATTTAAGAGGAACCGGCCTATGGCCGGGACATTTTTCTACCGAAAAATGTACAAATTTAGCTTGAAAGGGACTCCAGGGGGTATAACTTTAAGCTTGATGGAGGTCTAGGGAACAAACTAAATACATATTTCCTCATTTATGTATCTTTTTATCACATATTAAGTTTCCTCCCCAGACATCCATCAAACTTTAAACCCCACCCCCCTTCAAGATATATGTGTACATTTTTCGGTTTGGCCGGGTTCTCCTAGATTACAGGCTTGCTATCGCTCGCCAGGAAAAAATCGACACCTTAATGACACGAAAAGTCATAATATTGACCAAGAAAATGGGCGAAAAGTCTTGAAATCGCCTAACTAATAGGCTGAACATCTTAAAATCTGAAAACTAAAGGGGCTAAGCATGAAGGGAGAAGGGGGTCTAGAAAAACGAGCCATCTCCCCTGAAGTACGGTAGTGATGATGATGGTGTGTGTCAGAGGGAGGGTTTGGGAGTATAAGGCGTAAGGGAGGGAGTGGTGGTGGGGGAGGGGGAGGGGGAGGGAGGGAGGGAGGGAGGGTTGGAGTGGTGGTGGTGGGGGTGGGAGTAGGGTTGGGGGTGGTGAGGGACGGAAGGGGAGTGGGGGTGGGGGTGCGAGTAGGGTTGGAATGGTGGTGGGGGTGGGGGAGGGGAGGGAGGGAGGTGGTAGTGGTGGTGAGGGAGGGAGTGGTGGTGGGGGTGAGGGAGTGGGGGTGGGGTGTGAGGGAGTGGGGGTGGGGGTGGGAGTGCTGGTGGGGGAGGGGTTGGGGGTGCGAGTAGGGTTGGAGTGGTGGGGGGGGTGGGGGAGGGGGGGGGAGGGAGTGGTGGTGGGGGAGGAGAAGGGAGGGAGGGGGGGAGGGGGGGAGGGGGGGAGGGATGGAGTGGGGGTGGGAGTGGAGGAGGGGGAGGGAGGGAGGGATGGAGTGGTGTGGGGGTGGTGAGGGAGGGAAGGGGTGGTGAGGGAAGGAGGGGGTGGTGGTGGGGTGGTGGTGTGGGTGTGGGGGGATAGGGAGTGGTGGTGAGGGAGGGGATGGTGGTGGTGGGGGTAGTGGAGTTGATGGTGGTGGGGGTAGGGAGTGGTGGTGTGGGTGTGGGGGGTAGTAGTGGTGGTGGTGGTAGGTTTGGTGTTGGGTTTCAGCAGAGGACAGTGGTGCTCTCAGTCTTCTTACACGTACACAGTATACACACAGTCACATATAGACGCACACACACGCACATGTACAGTTGGCAACATAAGTACCGTTCCTCTCTGTGATCTTAGACATGGATATATAATGCCTATGATTGAATACACATTTAGTTTATTATGCAGTGGTTAAAGGGAGATATCCACCTGGAGGATTTTTTTCTGGACCCCTTTCTCCCTCATGTTTAGCCCCATTGCTTTTGAGATTTTAAGACGCTCGCCCCATTAGTTTGTCGATTTTAAGAACTTTCACCCCATTTATGTCACTTTCAAGACCTTTCGTCCCATTTAGGTGTCGCGTTTTTCCTGGCGAGCGATAGCGAGCCTGTAATTTAAGAAGAACCGGCCTTCGGCCGGGAACCGAAAAATTTACAAATTTATCTTGAAAGGGGGTCATGGGGGTGTAATTTCAAGCTTGATGGAAGTCTAGGAAACACACTAGAAACCTCCCCTTAAGTCATCTGTGTAGTCAACGGATAATAAACAGTAACCACCCTCGCAATTTATTCATATCATATTTACTTTCATGTTTTATTATATTATATTTATTTCACTCCGAGACCAACCACCTCCCAACGATATTAATGAAAGTATGTCAGCGTATATGATCACGACGAGAAACAGAACTTATGTGGGTAACTGCACATTCACACACACACACACACACACACATGCATGCATACATACACACACATACACATGCATGCACACACATGCATACATACACACACACACACAGTTACACGTACATACATCCACGCACCCTTACACACACACCCTTACACACACACACCCTTACACACATGCACACCTTTACACACACACACACACACCCTTACACACACACACACACACACCCACCCTTACACACACAGACACCCTTACACACACACGTATACACTAGTCCCCCCGCCTCCTCTCTCTACATGTTCTTTGCTTCTACTACTCACTCTCATTAAGTCACTCTCTCTACACATTCCTCCCCCTCTCCTCCTCCTCCCCCCCCCCCCCCCCCCCCCCCCCCCCACACACACACACTAGTCTTCCAACACTTCACTTCACCGTAGTCTTTCCACGGCAGGGTATAAAAATAAACTTTATTTTGTATTTAACATGTTTGCTGTACATAAATAAAAGATGTGTCGGATGGTTGAAAGCCACTGTTGCTCGCGCGTTGGGGGCTAGCAACACGTATTATGTGAAAAACATGTATCCTCATACATTCACCGTCTCTCACGTCACTCACTCAACCCCCGGAGGATAACAGGTTTTTCACAATACGTAGACGGAGGTCATTAAAAAAAAAAAGACACACTCAAATGACACTGCGTTTAACTATAAGCAATAAGCCCATCTTACTGTGCTTATACATTTTTGGCGAAATTAAAACGCAAGCTTTCAATATATATCATATCTTTCTATTTGTATTTAAATCATTAAACCATATTAGCAATGAGGGATTATTTCGATATCGAATTAATCAAAGATACGAGTTAAGAAATGTCAACCAACTTGAAATTCCATTAAGAACGACTAGCCAATCCCAAACATCTATCAATTACCATGGCGTTAAGATTTGGAATCAGTTACCACAAGCATTGCAAAATATAAACACAGTGTCTGGCTTCAAAGTTGCACTAAAAAGGCAGCTACTGTCCAAATATTAACATTTAATTTTGATATATGTATGTGTGCAGTCCTTGGGTATTTATTTGTGTGGATAAATACGTATGTACTTCTGGGTGCATGCGTATATGTAAGTGCATGTGCGTGTACAAGTTGGTATTATGTGTTCGTATGTGTAAGTGCGTATTTACGTACAGCGTGTGGACGTATATCCAGTATATGTGTGTATATGAGTGAGTATAGGTTGATATCTTGGTGTAAGTGTAAATGCGTGTATATAATAACTATCGTTTTCCATATTTTAAATTTCTAATAGAGACGGAATAATTACATGGGTCTGGACTAATATCTCGGGGTCGCTTGGATTATATATTTTCTCTATGGAAATATTTTCATTTTTTCGCTCGTATACAGATACTAAATTGCACAAGTTGTTTATTAACCTTAACTGTAGAGTATCTAATAGAACTATAACGACATACAAATTATGAAGAAACAAAAACTTTGCTATATCTATTTGATTAGTAAATCTAATTTTGACCCGGGTATTTGTCTTGTAGTGTGTACAATTTTGAAATTATTTACTTTGTTTTCATATTATTACTGTAAAAGCTTTCGAGTTTAAGCTTGATGTGCCTTTAAGAGAGATACCTCTCACAAGGCTCAGCCAATGTAATGTTAATTTTGTATTATGATTATCATGTGTATGTTCTACTGGCTAAATAAAAAGTGGCAATTCAATTCAATTCAATACCCAATTATTATTATTATTATTATTATTTTTACTTTAATTGTTATATTTTTATCTTTCTTCTCCATTTCTTATCCCGTTCATTTTCTTTAATATATATATATATATATATATATATATATATATATACCGGTACATATATTTTTTTCTCCATATTATGATGCATATGCTACTGGTCAAAGTGAAAAATATATTATATTATATCTATCTAAAAACCAGATTATGTTTAGTTTAATTAAATAATACACGTACTATCTATTTACAATCATTTACAAGTTGTTATTTATACTGTAGGTGATGGATTTGTTTTATAAATGTGGGCACCCCCCCCCCCCCCCCCTCTTCTCTCTCTCTTTCTCTCCCTCCCTCCCTTCCTCCCTCCCTCCCTCCCCCCCCCCGTCTCTATCTCTCGCTTCCCCCCCCCCTCTCTCTTCTCTCTCTCTCTCTCTCTCTCTCTCTCTCTCTCTCTCTCTCTGTTGTTTTTTCTCCCTGCTGTTGATAAGTTCATGTAAGACTTTCCAGACACCAATATATACTTAACCTTTAGAATTTTCGCGGTGCTCGCTTCACTGCTTCCTCCCGCCACACACATCAAGCGAGAAACTTCACTTTTCACTACAAGAGAGAGAGAGAGAGAGAGAGAGAGAGAGAGCAAGCTAAATTTGTAAATTTTTCGATAGAAAAATTGGACTTCTCCATACAATGCTGGCTCGCTATCGCTCGCCAGGAAGAAATCGACACCTGGATGGGGATAAACGTCTTAAAACAGTTGGCTGAATGGGGCCGAATGGATACATGCCAGAGAAAGAGAGAAAAGGAGAGAAAGAGAAGAAAAAAACGGTGACCCCCCCCCCCCTTAACAAAATCGTCTAAATGTAGTTGGAATCCAATTAAGAAAGCCGTCGCCGGTACAGAAGGGGTTAAGAGGGGCCAGACTATCAATAGCAATCCTTTTATAGCTACCCTATGTCTTTCCTAAGCTTTACAATATCGTCTACATGTAGCTGAAATCCAATAAAAAAAAAAAAACGTTGCGGTACTGAAAGGGTTAAGGGGAGATGGGGTCTTTTTTTTTTACCCCTTTCTCCCTCGTGTTTAGACCCATAATTTTGATATTTTAAGACGTTCGGCCCATTAGTTTGGCGATTTTTACACCTTAGCTCCATTTCGTTGTCAATTTTAAGACCTATCGTGCCATTTAGGTGTCCATTTTTTCCTGGCGAGCGAAAGCGAGCCTGTAATTATAAGAGAAACCGGCCTTCGGCCGAGACATTTTTCTACCGAAAAATGTACAAATTTATCTTGAGGAGGGGTTTAGGGGTGAGTTTCTAAGCTTGAGGGAGGTCTAGCAAGGAAACTAAAAAATAAATTAATAAATGAATAAAGACCAAACAAAACAGCCACTAGCCCCCGTAACTCCAGGTTCTGATACAATTAGACCAAACAAACCAGCCACTAGCCCCCGTAACTCCAGGTTCTGATTCAATTAGACCAAACAAAACAGCCACTAGCCCCCGTAACTCCAGGTTCTGATACAATTAGACCAAACAAACCAGCCACTAGCCCCCGTAATTCCAGGTTCTGATACAATTAGACCAAACAAACCAGCCACTAGCCCCCGTAACTCCAGGTTCTGATACAATTAGACCAAACAAACCAGCCACTAGCCCCCGTAATTCCAGGTTCTGATACAATTAGACCAAACAAACCAGCCACTAGCCCCCGTAACTCCAGGTTCTGATACAATTAGACCAAACAAAACAGCCACTAGCCCCCGTAACTCCAGGTTCTGATTCAATTAGACCAAACAAAACAGCCACTAGCCCCCGTAACTCCAGGTTCTGATTCAATTAGACCAAACAAAACAGCCACTAGCCCCCGTAACTCCAGGTTCTGATTCAATTAGACCAAACAAAACAGCCACTAGCCCCCGTAACTCCAGGTTCTGATACAATTAGACCAAACAAACCAGCCACTAGCCCCCGTAACTCCAGGTTCTGATTCAATTAGACCAAACAAAACAGCCACTAGCCCCCGTAACTCCAGGTTCTGATACAATTAGACCAAACAAACCAGCCACTAGCCCCCGTAACTCCAGGTTCTGATACAATTAGACCAAACAAAACAGCCACTAGCCCCCGTAACTCCAGGTTCTGATACAATTAGACCAAACAAACCAGCCACTAGCCCCCGTAACTCCAGGTTCTGATACAATTAGACCAAACAAACCAGCCACTAGCCCCCGTAACTCCAGGTTCTGATACAATTCGCCACAATTTGTCCGTAATTTGGGAGATAATAGAAAGTAATGTTTTGATTAGACTTGGTGTGGTGAAATGACGGCCACATCGCCCACCTGACGGAAGTGTTTAGCTCTCTCAGTAGTGCCGGGGTCTTCCTCTTAACTTTATCCTGGCTACTAGCAATCGAATTTACTCAGTTTAGGAAGGACCGCTAGCCAATATAAGGCTTCGAACTGTCTCCATCAACCCCTTTGGCTACCACAGATCCTTCCCAAGCTGCATGAAATCGTCTAAATAGTGCTACAATAAAACATAACAGACGTCGCCGGTACATAGAGGGTTAACTTTATTCTGGCTACTCTTAGACGATTGTAGAAGTCTAAAATGGGCTTCCAGCATTTAACAGACTTCAAACTATCTCGTATAACTACTTTTTACTACCACCGATCCTTCTTGAACTGCACAAAATCGTCTAAATATAACTAGAATAAAAAAAAAAAAAAAAAAAAAAAAAAAAAAATATATATATATATATATATATATATATATATATATATATATATATTCCGTCAGTACAGTAGTAGTTAGTTTTGTGGAATTATCGCAGATTGACCACTTTCAGTACCGGCTTTATAATTTCAAACTGATATTTAGTAGCAATAAATATGTGTGGGTTTATGATGGGTGCAAAAATGTTTAAGATTCGAGTAAATGTATTTGTGTGTGTGTACTGCAATTTATTTTAGCTTTTTTGTTCGAGTAATTTCATGTACTGCAATGTATTTTAGCGTTTGTTTTTGTTTTTGTGTTGAATATTTTAAGGGGAGGTATTTAGTTTGTTCCCTAGACCTCCCATCAACCTTAAAATTACACCCCCTCGAGTCCCTTTCAAGATAAATTTTAAATTTTTCGGTAGAAAAATGTCCCGGCCGAAGGCCGATTCCTCTTAAATTACAGGCTCGCTATCGCTCGCCAGGATAAAATAGACACCTGAATTGCACGAAATGTCTTAATATGGGGTGAAAGTTCTTAAAATCGCTAAACTAATGGGGCAAACGTTTTATAATATCAAAAGCAATGGGGCTAAACATGAGGGAGAAAGGGGTCAAGAAAACAATCCCTCGAGTGGAGATCTCCCCTTAATGTATATACTGCAATATAGTTTAGCTTGTTTATCGGCTAGATATTAATGTGTTTGGCTTCAACATTCGTATAGCCTGAATATTATGAGTCGGCAATTCATCCGTCATGTATGGGTATAATTTATTCATTCAAGCGCTCTGGACTGTACGAAATAAACGTTTAGTCATAACATAAATGATACACATGATAAGTGTTTTGATCGTTACGTGTTCATATTAACCCCTTCAGACTCATATAACGCAGAGGTTGCCAGATTAGCAATAATAAATAGAGTTCTCTGACTTATAATTACCTCTCCAAAATTAGTTTTCTGCCCACAGCTAACTCAAAGACAACTGCAGAGGTTGAAGTAACTAAACTAAAGGGTTCTAAATACCCCTGATGGTAACAAAGGTTTTAAAGTATCCCTAATAGGCTCAACACAGCTAACTCAACGACAACTGCAGAGGTTGAAGTAACTAAACTAAAGGGTTCTAAATACCCCTGATGGTAACAAAGGTTTTAAAGTATCCCTAATAGGCTCAAAATTGCGTCATATGTCGGAGAGGGTTAACACAAATATATGACTGAAACACGTTTTATATGTATACTGTTTGTTGCTATCAAGCCTTCAATGTTTACAGAGTGTCCGTGAATAACATATCTCCATTCAAGTGTTGTGGGTTTAATTCAAGTGTTTCGGGGTGTAATTTTAAGTGTTCTGGGTATGTGTGGGTATATACTTTCCCCATTCAAGGGTTGTAGCCTAGGTATAATTCAAGTGTTCTCGGTATGTGTGGGTAAAATTGTTGGTATAATTCAAGTGTTTTGGGTATAATTCAAGTGTTCTGGCCTCTGGGTATAATTCCTCCATTCAACTTTTCTCGTTCTTGTGACTTTCCAACACCTCTGAGCTGCTGTGGGTTGCCCCCTCCGCCCGCATAACCTGATCTTATTCATTCATGGGCGTTTTTGTGGTGGATCGGTAAGCGGCCAGTACGCCCTCCTGTCACTTGGGTTGATAACAGGCTTCTCGGCGTTGGCTCTTGCTCGCGTTCTCGTTCTCGCGTTCTCTCTTCTCTCTTCTCTCTCTCCTCTCTTCTCTCTTCTCTCTCTCAGAGGATACACAGAGTTACACAGATACTCAGACCACACAGACCTTGCGGTCCCAACTAGGTGGTCCGGCTTTAATACTACTAGACAGGGACAGTTTATAGCGGAAGACTAGGACAGTAAAGTAGAAAGCTCTCCCCCCACCCTCCGCTCCCTCCGGCTAAAAAGCCGTACCGGAAAATGTACACATTTGCAGTAGTTTGATAGAAGTCTGGGAAGGCGCTTTCGTTAGCCTAGGAGACAAACTGAAATACATTGCTCGATTGTAGCATAGCGAACCACAAGTAAGGACATCTGAGACATGACTTATTAGCGGTACTGTACACTATGGAGGGATGTAATAGGATGCCACTATGTGTGTGTGTGTGTGTGTGTGTGATGATAGGATGACAGTATTGGGGTCTCTGAGGGGTGAGGTATGAAGCCAAGACGGTGAAGCTCTTAAGAAGCTATTATGATGTTGGCCTTTGTGGTAGTGGGGGTTGTGTGTTTGGTGGGAGTATCAGTTATGGTGATGTGTGTACTAGTATTGTGTTGGGATAGTGTGTGTGGTAGTTGTGTGTTAGGTAGTGGTGTGTGTTTGGTGGGAGTATCTGTTATGGTGATGTGTGTAGTAGTATTGTGTTGGGATAGTGTGTGTGGTAGTTGTGTGTTGGGATAGTGTGTGTGTGTGTGTGTGCGTGTGTGGTGGTAGAGGTAATACAGTGTTCGAGTCAAAGGGGGAGCTGCAGCCAAGAAGGTGGAACTATTATCCCCTCTGTTGTGTGGTGTTATAGTCCTGTGTGATAGTGGTGTGTGTGTGTGTATGATAGTGGTGTGCCTGGTGTGTGTCTGTTTGTTAGGTTGTGTGGTGTTATAGTCATGTGTGGCGTGTGATAGTGGTGTGCCTGGTGTGTGTGTGTGTTAGGTTGTGATGTGTAGTAGTTGTGTGTTTGGAGTTAGGTAGATATATGTGTGTTGGAGGTAATAGGTTGATATTGTGGAGCTATTATCCCCTCTATTGTATGTGGTGCTGGGGGGGGTGTAGTAGTTGGGTTTCGGGGTTAGGTGTTGGCTGGTAGTGGTGTGTGTGTATGGCAGTGTTGTGAAATGGTGGTGGTGTGTGTGATGTGGTGGTGTGTGTGTGTGGCAGTGGTGGTGTAAGGTGGTGGTGTGTGTGTGTGGCAGTGGTGGTGTAAGGTGGTGGTGTGTGTGTGTGGCAGTGGTGGTGTAAGGTGGTGGTGTATGTGGCAATGGTAGTGTGATGTGGTGGTGTGTGTGTGTGGCAGTGGTGGTGTAAGGTGGTGGTGTGTGTGGCAATGGTGGTGTGATGTGGTGGTGTGTGTGTGTGGCAGTAGTGGTGTAAGGTGGTGGTGTATGTAGCAGTGCTGGTGTAAGGTGGTGGTGTGATGTGTGTGTGGCAGTGGTGGTGTAAGGTGGTGGTGTGTGTGGCAGTGGTGGTGTGAGGTGGTGGTGTATGTAGCAGTGCTGGTGTGAGGTGGTGGTGTATGTAGCAGTGCTGGTGTGAGGTGCTATGCTACTATCTTGGTTACTAAGCTATTACGTAGGGTTTGTAGCGAACTATGCTGTTAACCCCTTCAGACTCATATGTCGCAGAGGTTGCCAGATTAGCAATAAGAACTAGAGTTCTCTCACTCTTATAATTACCTCTCCAAAATTAGTTTTCTGCCCACAGCTAACTCAAAGACAACTGCAGAGGTTGAAGTAACTAAACTAAAGGTTTCTAAATACCCCTGATGGTAACGAAGACTTTAAAGTATCCCTAATCGGCTCAAAATCGCGTCATATGTCGGAGAGGGTTAATTATGAAAACTTTCATTCATACTACGCAGAGACAGTAGTTTCATGTTTTTTTTTCTCCATTAAGTATCGATAAATCAGTTGCTAAGGGATTCAACTTAAGGAGGGTCACTGCTTTGTTCTCTCTTTCTCTGGCTTGTATCCATTCGGCCCCATTAAGCCTACTGGTTTAAGACGTTTAGTTTCATATATTTTCTTTCTTACTCATTTCTTTTCATTTTTTAGTTTTTTCTTCTTATCTGTTCTGTCTTACTTTTATTTCTTTTCACTTATTGTTCATTTCATATCGTTTCTTTTCTCTTTATCTTTTTGTATTTCTCTTCTTACCTTCTTTTGTTTCATTTCATATTTATTTGCCCTCTTTCTTACCGCGCGCGCGCGCGCGCGTGTGTGTGTGTGTGTGTGTGTGTGTTTTTTTTTTTTTTTTTTTTTTTTTTTTTTTTTTTTTTTAATAAGATTTTGAATGTGGTAGAGTAGCCTAGCCTAATACACTCGCGAGGTATCTGGGTTGGGATTACATAGCCGTCAGAACCACGCACGCACTTTTTCCATCCATTTGTCTTGCTTGAAATATATAGTCGCCGATCAAAACTTGACCCAAAAAATTCTTCGTGGGACTCCCGGTGGGGAAAAACCCCGAGGCGCCTAACATGAACGAGACAGATCGCCTCGCGGTAGCCTGTGATCACGGGTAATATTCGTGTGCCGGGTTCTCTGTTGGGCTTGATAATACTTGGATAATACTTTCACTTTTCCTCATAAGACACGGAATATTGGCATCCATCACTTGGGTCTTTTAGTCCAAGTTCTTGTTTATGTGCCATGTTCAGCTTGGCTGATGGTTCTAATTGATTATGTTGTCGATCTTGTGTGTTATCTATGTATCTACTGTATATGTTAATTTTATCCACTTTGTATAATTAATGAGTTACCATGTAACCTTTTATGTTATACATTATTAATAAACTAAAAAAACAAGAAATATACAGTATATACCGGTATATACCGGTATATATATAATTTATTTATATACAGTATATAATGTGTATATAAAAAAAAATGTTTGTAATTACCTCATAATCGAGGTTAAACGTTAATTTTATTATAATACACTGACTAATTCACGTTTTTCTGTTCTTTTTCAGGGACGAAAAGGAAAAAAGACGTAAGTACCACCCATCTTGTTGAAATTGTCTAAAATAACTTTATTATATACTATTATTTTATGTTTTCATTGTTGTTTACATTTAAGACTAGGCTATTATTAGTATTTATTGTTAACATGTTTGATACAATGGCTAAGCCTACTTGGATTACTTTTCTTATGCTTTATTATCGCTCAGATACTTGAGGGGGGGTCACCGTTTTTGTTTTATCTTTCTCTCCTTTTCTCTCTTTCCCTGGCTTGTATCCATTCGGCCTCATTCAGCCAACTGTTTTAAGACGTTTATCCCCATTCAGGTGTTAATTTCTTTCTGGCGAGCGATAGCGAACCAGCATTGTATGGAGAAATTTTTCTATCGAAAAATTTACAAATTGAGCTTGCTGCCAAAACAATAATGTATATATGCTGGCTCGCTCTCGCTCGCCAGGAAAATATTGACACGTGGATAGGGGTAAACGTCTTAAAACAGTAGGCTGAATGGGGCCAAATGGATACAAGCCAAAGAGAGAGGGAGATTAAAAAAAAAAAAAAAAGAGAGGTGGGCTCCCTTAAGATTTTGGCTTTAAAGGCTGAAAGATTCAATCTGATATAATCTTATATATAATCTTATAAACTGCCTTGATGGTGTAGTGGTTAGTGTTTAAAATATGTATGGGGTAACCCAGGTTCGAATCCCGGTGGATCACAAGCTTACTTTCATTCATTTCTTTGAGAGGTGTTTGGTGTTGGAGTGAAATTAATCAAAAAGAGAATATGTTAAGGGGGCCCACCTCGCTGTTTTTAATCTTTCTCTCCCCCTCTCTTTGGCTTGTATCCATTCGGCCCCATTCAGCGTACTGTTTTAAGACGTTTACCCCCATCCAGGTGTTAATATTTTCCTGGCGAGCGGTAGCGAGCCAGCAAATATATATTTTTGTTTTGACAGCAAGCTAAATTTTTACATTTTTCGAAAGGAAAATGTGTCCGGCAAAGCCGGATTTCTCCATACAATGCCGGCTCGCTATCGCTCGCCTGTAAGAAATCGACACCTGGATGGGGATAAACGCCTTAAAACAGTTGGCTGAATGGGGCCGAATGGATACAAGCCAGGGAAAGAGAGAAAAGTAGAGATAGATAAAAAAAAAAGCGAGGTGACCCCCCTTAAAGACTGCAGATTCCACATTCCTGTAAACCCACTAACAAAAGTTCGTCTTGCAGGGAGTCGACGGTCAAGACGTAGATCCCGGACCTCCACAACAATGGGTGAGTGCTCCTTGAAAATTGACCTCGAGTGTCATGCTATAAGGAAGTTGGAGTTGTTTACATTGATATTTAGCAGAATTACCAGCTAAACTATCTATGGTCGTGGTATATTTCTAGATACCTAAAACCCAATTCAACATCCTTTTTTATCCATCAGAAACATACATCATTATTGTATTTCTGTTTGATATCGATGTTTACGGCTCCAACTTCCTTATAGCCTGGTGGTTAATTGGCCACCGATTTCTAGTTTGTTAGATTTATTTGTTTAGGGTTGATGTGCAATGAATGTGCAGTCGCGTACGTAAGTTATGTTCGTCTTTGTGATATTATGTTTTAATTACGAATGTACAGTCGCGCTAATAAGTCATGTCTCGGACGTCATTACGTTTGGTTCCCTCTGTGCTGTATTAATGGCTGTCAGATGTTGAATAGGGTGGGTAAGTTAAGGGATATGTTGGTATATCTCACTCGAAATGAAGAAATCCTGTTTAGATATGGCTGATACAAATTAATAGAACAAAATATACTTGGTGCTGAGACATCACTTATGAGGCCGACTGTACTTTGCTATAGCCTATGTCATTTCAATGGTCGGATTATTATATGACTGCATTACAAACTACATTCATAATTCTAGCATGCAAATTTTACTTGAAAACTTAACAACATGATCTCAAAAACTCTCGATGAACAATATAAGACTACTAACATATGTATGTAATTTGATCTCAATAATTTATCGCGTTTATATATGTAATTATTATTTTTTTTTTTTTTTTTTTTTTTTTTTTTTCAGTTAATTATTTGTCGTACCCACAGTACTCAAAAATAATATGAGGGTTTTGGGTGGGAGTAATAAATTGATGGTGTCAGTTTTGGTATAAATATTAAGGGGAGGTTTCCACTTGAGGGATTTTTTTGTCTAACTTCCTTCTCCCTCATGTTTAGCCCCATTGTTTTTGAGATTTTAAGACGTTTGCCCCATTAGTTTGACGATTTTAAGAACTTTCGCCCCATTTATGTCACTTTTAAGACCTTTCGTGGCATTTAGGCGTCGATTTTTTCCTGGCGAGCGATAGCGAGCCTGTAATTTAAGAGGAACCGGCCTTCGGCCGGGACATTTTTCTACCGAAAAATGTACAAATTTATCTTGGAAGGGTGTCAAGGGGGTGTAATTTCAAGATTGATGGAAGTCTAGGAAACGCACTAAAAACCTTCCCTTAAGGTAAGTGAGTTCTGCCAACTACAGTATATGCTAAAGCTCTATTCTCCCTAGTGGCGAGGTCGAGCAAGTGACTTCGGCCCCTCCAATAATTCATGTAGTTTAGTTTATGTTATGGGAGTTTATATTTAGGTACAGTAGGTGAGTTCGACACTTATCTGCCATCTATATACTAAAGCTCCCCCTCTCCCTAGTGTCGAGGTCGAGCAAGTGACTTCGGCCCCTCCAATAATTCATGTAGTTTAGTTTATGTTATGGGAGTTTATATTTAGGTACAGTAGGTGAGTTCGACACTTATCTGCCATCTATATACTAAAGCTCCCCCTCTTCCTAGTGGCGAGGTCGAGCAAGTGACTTCGGCCCCTCCAATAATTCATGTAGTTTGTTATATTTTATGAGAGTAAATATTAAGGTAGGTGAGTTCGACACATATCTGCCCTCTATATACTAAAGCTCCCCCTCTCCCTAGTGTCGAGGTCGAGCAAGTGACTTCGGCCCCTCCAATAATTCATGTAGTTTTGCCCCTGTGCCGCTCCCCCCTTCCCCCCTCCTCCTTCCCTCCTCTCCCCCACCCCCCCCTCGTTCTCCCCTCCTTCCCCCCGAAACTGAGGCTGTCAACTTTGGGTGTAAATATTGTACTCGGTTCATTAAGGGTGGTCGTAATTAACACGTGTGCCGGGCTTAACGAGTCCCAACAGCGAGAACTGTGCTCGTTTAGGCTAATTTTTGCCCACTAGCCCGTGAAACTCCCACACCGCCGGGAGAAATGTGGAGTGAGTTGCAATGGCCGAATAAAGGGCGAGGGAAGGGGGAGAGAGAGAGAGAGAGAGAGAGAGAGAGAGAGAGAGAGAGAGAGAGGAGGAGGAGGGAAGGGGGAGAGAGAGAGGGGAGGGGAGGGGGATTGTTTGCTGGGGGAGGATGTGGAAGGGTGGAAAGAGAGGGATAGGAAGGAGAGGGAAGGGTGACAAGA
>CM064535.1:31668951-31804368 GCA_032716605.1 Paralithodes platypus
TCCCTATAGATGTAGTATAGATGCCCTATGTATATAGTATGTAGTCGATTCCGAATCAATAAGGGAGTTTGAAAGTAATCTTGATAAAGCATGGGGAAGACAAGATTTGAAGTTTGATTATAAAACAAAAATACAGAATAGTAAAAATGTTGCGTCTGCTACCGCCGCCGCCAACACCGTGAACGACCGCAGCAGTGCAAGTACTGGTACTGAGCTGGATACACAGGCATAGTTTGCCTTTTTCCAGAGGATCTACTGTAAGAAACTAAGAATAGACAAGATTTAAAAAATTTACAGTATTTTTTTCAGATATTTTCCCCATAGTTAATTTTTCACACCAAACGATAAATTATTATTAATTCTCCCCGTACAGGACAGTTATATATTTTTTCAGTATTTTAATAATGTTTTTACATTTTTTAACTGCTTTTTCATAGACTCTCTCTATAGTTCATCGTAAATTCTTTACTTAACCCCACATTTTCCCGCCTTGTTTACACTACGCGGAGCGGTGGCGGACGCTTGCCATTATGTTCCCGTCTATTTTGACTGCCTTTGGATACAATAATATGTTTAGGGGGCATTCACATTTTGTCATTATCGTATACTGTATATTGGCAGCAGGGGGCAAATAACCGAAAAAATCACTGTCAAAATAGACGCGAACTTAACTACGGCGATTGATATATGTAAACGTGACGGCGGCGGCGGATGCTTGCAATCATATTCTTGTCTATTTTGAATGCCATTGGATACAATAATATGTTGAGGGGGGGGGGGGGGCTGCTTTGCTCCCCCCTCACTCCCCCCATGACATATTGTCAACATCATATATATTGCCAGCAGGGGGCAAATAACTGAAAAAAATCACCGTGAAAATAGATGCGAAGTTAACCGCGGCGATTGCCCTATATAAACAAGACTACCGTACGCCCGGAAACTACATCCATCCCAAAATGAAGTCCGGGGTCTCTTCAATTTTTACCAAAAAAATAACCATTCTGTTGCTAATTGTACTATCTATCTATCTATTGCCGAACGCCCTACTCCCCTTACGAGGGTGGCCATACACAGAATGCCCCCAAGCGGACCCATTCCCTGTGAGAGGGACAACCCGAGCCAGTTTAGTGAAGGACTTACAGGATTGACCACTCAATTTAGGATCCGTCCGACTCCGAGGCCCTCTGTGTATCTTGTTAGCACTATTTTTCTACAGTGGTGTTCGGCTAATCCATCCACTAACCTGCCTTACCCTTAGGTAAGCAGTATGGATTTGTATCAGGTTTACTCCCCTAGACAGGTTGCCAACCAAGGCTGACGAGTCCCATCCACCCGGATTTGTATAAGGTTGTCTCCCCTAGATGAGTTGCCTACCAAGGCTAACGAGTCCCATCCACCCGTACTGTACAGTAAACCCCCGCTCTTTCGGAATTCTCAGACTTTCGGACTAGCATTTCAATTCGGACTCATGGTTCAGCCTTTCGGATTTGTCCGAAAGGCTGAGAAAATACCTCCGTCCTTTTCAGACTACATATAACTTCGGACTCATGCTTCAGCCTTTCGGATTTGTCCGAAAGGACGAGAAAAATTAAATCGCATTCGGACCAAAGAGCCGAGTTTCGGACTTGTCTGGTTAGGTGAATGTGTATTCGGACTTATAAACTTCGGACATTATTTCAGCCTTTCGGATTTGTCTGAAAGGCTGAAGTGTGAGTTCGGACAGGGGTCTCGAAAAAAATTAGTCAGAAAGAGCGAGGGTTTACTGTACTTGGGAAATATTATTGAAGAATTAATGTTTTTTTCTTTTTCTTCTTTTTAGGTTGTTGAGGACAGCAGCCCGCAACCCTAGCGACCAGCTCAGCAGTAGAAACTACACGCCTTAACCCGAGGAACGCAAAATTGAGGTAGGGAAAAGTGTTCAAAACGTGTAATTTCTACCATTCGATTCTGACAGAATTAGTTATATTTATGATATAAAGCATTATTTCTTCTCCATGTGCGTTTATTTTAGATATATGATAAACATAACATTGAACTTGAAGAATGATAAAAGAGGTGGGAACAGCAATTGGGGGGTGAAAAACTTATATTTTTGCCGCCTGGTTGTATTCTGAGGCGGTCGGCCAAGACATGTCCCTCTCCAACGTCTGGCTTGCAACCGAGCTCTCCGGGAGAGATCTCACACTGCTATAGGCTCTTTTAATGACTCACCTGTGTTTTCGAAACTGCGTGAGCATAATTCGCACAGAAAATAACCGATAAATTAAGGAAATAAGAGGAAAAATAGCCAATAAAGGAGGAGGAAAAAGGGTGTTTGGGGCACATGTGGATGGTGTAAGGAGGTACTGTACTAGAGGGGAATTATCTCACCTAATCATATGTTCCTTTGTTTGAGAGCCCCTGGTGCGTTTTAGTTTTTTATTGTGGTCCTGCTTCCGTGAGGCCTATCGTATTCGATATAGTGACCCTTCAGTGAGGCTTACCGCGTTCTATGGGTGCATGCATTTTCTAGTTTAATATATACTTTTATCTATATTAAATTAAGTAGAGCAGATTAACCAGACCACTGAGCTCCATACGGAACTCATAGGTCTGGCACTAGAACTACATATGATTAGTACAGTAATAATAAGTATATGTTACAAACCTCCCATCCTCCCTACAAATAAAGGTCGGAGTCCTACTGCACTGGAAAGCTTTTATTCCTTGAACGTGAGGATAGTGCGATTAGTTTGCTTGGGAAACAGATTAACTTGCTCATGTAGTAATGTACACCCAATGTGGTGGATTGTGTTCTTTTATTTATAAATTATTATTTTACTTAAGCGTTGTTTCCACAAAGCGATTTTGATTAGTTATTTTGTCTGTTTACTGTGTTCATATAATATGTTGGTTGGTTTATTTTGCAAGTTTTACATTATCTTCTTATATTTTGGGTGTGCAGTGTACAGTACATGGAGTATCTCTCTCCCGACTGTTGCACAAGCGTTATTTGCGTAGAAAGGTTAATTGAGTAGTTAGTTAGCTATTTGGGTTACTTGAAGTATATTACAGTATAGTACTGTACACATGGTATCAGTCTGAAAAGAGAAAGTATTGTTGAAGAGTTATTTGAGTTTTTTGTGTCTGTCAACAAGTTGTCTGGGATTTTAGTCAAGATGAGTTTGTTAGTGATTTAGAGTTAGTAAGGTTAGTTTGTTTAAAGTTAGGTGTTAGTCAATACCAGTAGTTGTTGACAGCCCCAAGGCCCCGAGCAAAGCCAAGACCATAACCGAGCGCCCCCACAGACCGGTAGTTAGTCATAGTGGTCTTGGGCACTTTGTGGGTCATTGTTAACCCTTAAAGATCGGGGTCGGACTTAAGTCCGGTTCCAATTTGCAGCAAGTTAGGAGCATTATTAAGGCTTTTAAAGGGTTAAAATAGAGTGCAAATGGCCGGGAGCGCAGTGGGCCAGACAGCCGACTCCCAGGGCTTACCGCCGCCCATTAATTCATGTTCCCTGTGTTCTTGAGAGGCCGGCAGTGTAGCCAGTAGTGAGCATAGCTGGGAAAAATATGCCGCTATACGCTAAACTCCCATGTTACTGGTACAGTATTACTGTATGAGAACCACGAGTGCTACGTAGCTCGTTCTGGTCTCATTTTGAAGCTTTTAGCGCCTATTTTTTTTGCTAAATAATGTTTTTTTCGTGCAGATACTTGATTTATCATGCAGGAGGGCCTGAATATGCCCAAATAAGCCCAAAACCCCCTGCTAGACAAGGGTTAAATCTGAATTTGCTGGTACTGTACTGTATTTGTCAGTTTGAGTCATGGGTAAATATTTACCTATGTTCCCGTTAAAATATCCTCAAGTAACCTATTAAGAACTGGTCAGGGGACTGGTTAGAACTTGTAGGATGTTTAATTGAAGTGCGGAAATCAGTATTTACGGAGAAATAAAAGTCTTAAAATGCGCTATGTTTTACGGGAGGGTTGTACGCCGCCACATACGTGCGGCCCCGCCCACTGCCCAAAATTTACAAATATTGTATTAGATTAGATTAACCTAACCTAACCCAATCCTAATATAATATAATATAACAACATAACATAACAGCACGCCCACGGACACCAAGAGATATCGGGGCAACACCCAGCACACGGTGTCACACGCAATTGTTGTCCTCTCTCCCTCCCTGCCCACCCCGAACCAGCTTCCAGAAGTGCATCCATGCTCATATCTCTCACCGATCCGTCCACTCACTCACAGACGACGCGCAGCTGCGTGCGCGACCTCCCGAGGTCCATCCTTCCGAGTCCTCCCTTCCTCGCGAGGACGGAGTCCACCTGGCCGGGCTGGGATGCGGGCGCCGTCCGGCTCTCCTGAGCTGTCGGAGGGGACTGGATGGCTCCGTTGTCGACGCCTGCCCGGGATGTAACACGGCACCCCGTACCGTTAGACACGTCATGGGGGACTGCATTTCACACAACCGCTTGCGCCGGCAACACGATCTACGCTCAATGAGAGCTCTGTGGGAGGGCCCGATCGTGGCCGTGGCCTTTCTCAGGGACTCGGGGCTGTTCGGCCAGGCAGCTTAGGGAACAACAGCAACAACAACAACAACATTACCTGGGAAAGAGAGGGCAGGGACCCTGGGTGACCCATAGTGCATTTTAAGACTGTTATTTCTCAGTAAATACTGATTTCCGCACTTCAATTAAACATTCTACAAGTTCTAACCAGTCCCCTGAACAGTTGTTAATAGGTTACTTGATATTTTAACGGGACCATAGGTAAATATTTATCAAGTCATGTACTGTACAGTACAGTACATTCTGCAGTTTATATGTCTGGCAGTCTGTTTGTTACTCTTAGGTAGGTTCTTAGTGCACTGGCAATTGATTGCTTGTTTTCTGGGGGAAGGTCACCTCACCTAAAATGTGCTCTAGAGTGAACAGACCGCCTTGTTGGCTGATTGTCTTTCTAAGGGTCGTGCGGGCGCTAAAGTGTCGGTGGCAGTGCTCTACTGTTTCTGGGGTCTGGCAAAATTGACAGTTTTCAGTGTCTGCTAGATTCATCCTGTACATATGAGCTCGAAGTCGTGAATGACCAATTCTGAGTCTACGAGCGGCTGTATCAATAGGCTTACTTTTGTACCTGGTGTGCTCCCAGATTGACCATTCTTTCTTAACAGATCCATAGTGTGTCCCCGAGATGGTTACTTTCCATTCATCTTTGAAGTCTTGCAGGATGTCCTGTTTGAGTATGGTGGTTCTATCAGATGTAGTATATGGGAGGTGGGTGGTCCTTTGAAGGGAGTGCATTCCTTTGACAAGTTTATCCACAATCTCATTATGGATTCTGTCCAGGGACCCATTGGAGACTTAAGGTGTAGCCATGGAGATGATGGCGTGTGATTAGTTGGAGAATGGGATATAACAGCTCTTTGTGTTTCTTTGTTGTGTATTAAATGGATTGTATGGCACTCTTTGAATCACAACAGAGAGTATATGCTATGTATTATGAATTTCTAGGGCTTGGTATAGTCCATAGAGTTCTGCTGTGAAGACTGAAGTGTGTTTTGGTAGTTTCCAGCCCATTGTTAGGTGAAAGTCTGGAATCCATAATGCTGTTGCTGTGTTTGTGGTGTTACCTGTTGTGATGAGGGATCCGTCTGTATATATATGGATGGTATTGGAGTGGTGGGTGGTAAGTGCTTGGAGGAAATCCTGCTTAAGTTCACACACCCGTGGCGTAACAGATAGCGCGTCTGGCTCACAACCAGAAGGTCCCGAGTTCGAGACCCGGGCGGGGAAGAGACATTTGGGCAAGTCTCCTAACGGTGTAGCCTCTGTTCACCTAGCAGTATAAATAGGAACCTGGTATAAGTGGACGAAGTTGTGACGTCCCATCTGGGGTTGGTGATCGGTTACAAGGTGAGATGGGTATCGTACTGGTCAACCTAAGCTACTGGTCAACCTAAGCCTTTGGGTGAGAATGGTGCCGTACAGATTAACCCTAAGCTTTCGTTTCCAAATGTCGCCAATTGGCTAAAATACAGACTACACACACATCCACAGCCATTCCAACGATACATAAACACTTAACATGCATTTCACGCAATACATTCCCAGTTAAGGAGGCGCGATAATAATGAGCTTAGCTCGCATTGCGTGGATTCCCCTTGACGAACAAGCAAGTGAATAACTAGGGTGGACGTTT
The DNA here is from genome assembly GCA_032716605.1 of Paralithodes platypus. Classification (NCBI taxonomy): domain Eukaryota; kingdom Metazoa; phylum Arthropoda; class Malacostraca; order Decapoda; family Lithodidae; genus Paralithodes; species Paralithodes platypus. The sequence continues at coordinate 31,675,156 of CM064535.1, forward strand.
ATCTTCTCTGATGTGGTTACAAGGTCTGTGTATATTCCCAAGGTGGAACTGGCTGGGTGATGGGGTTTGCATGGCATCCAAGAAAGATTGTAGCCTTCCTATGGATGAAATGGCAGATTCTCTCTCGGTAAGGGGCTTTGTGTGACTGGACATCCTGCGGTCTAACTGGGACTTCTGAGGGAGGCGGCGAAGGGTGTGATGGAGGGGCGCTGTATGTGGTGGAGAAATATGAGGCACATAGCATGTTTCTTCTTGTTTTCAAGGGTAAAAGGTTTGCCTCACATTGGAGACTGGCTATTGGGGAAGATTTGAGAGCACTGGTTATAATTCTCATTGCTGAATTTTGAATTATTTCTAGTTTTTGTAGTGTGGTGGGTGCTGCTGAAGTATAAGCTTGGGAGCAATAATCCAATTTACTTCTAATAATGCGGGAGCTAACAAGAATTTGTATTACATTTCGAGTACAAAAGGTTTGAGTGCTGGAATACATTGACAGTCTATTGGAGATCCCCAATCGGTGATTCTTAAGTTTTCCAATTGTGCATTTGGTAAGGGGCGCTGCTTGAAGTACCCCCCAAAATAAGTTTAAATTAAATTTTTGAGTACATCGACTAAACTGGTGCCAAAAGTTTCATGTTGGAAGTGTGATTACGGAAGTGACATTCTTAAGTGCCGAATTTGGTGCGAAACCCATTTAAGAACGATGTAAAGGGTGTGCTATATTGACATTTAAATCACATTTTGAGTACAGTCAGGACCCCCAATTCGCGAGAATAGGGGTGACAGGAGGCATCGCCTCCCCTGATACTACTCTCCTTGACGCGGTTGGGGGGCTTCGGGGCCGGCGACTGGAGCTTGATGGGGGATGGTTGTGGTACTTACCCTTCCTATCTCCCCTCGAGCTTTCGTCCTCAGCTTGACTAATTTTGAGTAGTTTTTCATTACTCATTCTATGATTTTCCCCTTCTATTCTTATTCTGTCCCATTTGGCTGTCCTCGGGCAGCCTATATCTCATGTCTCCCTGGCCTGGCTAGGTAGCAGACTCCTGGCCTGATTTGTCTCTTCGGTTGCTGATGTGGCCAGACTGACTTGATTCCCTTCGGTAATGCATTTTTTGCAGAGGTGGGCAGGTGCGCGCCATTTGGCGCTCTGCGATCCGGTGCGCATTACCAATACAGTGGTGCACCAACTTTCGCGGCCAATAGGGACCACCGAAAGTGGCGCGAAAGTGCGATTAGCTAAAGTTGGGGCATTGAGGTAATAGGAATTAATTTAATAGGGACCGGGCATGTACGAAAACTCACTCCCAAGTTGAACAAACCTAGGCAACCAATGACAAAGAATTGCTATACACCAACGAAAACTGGAATTGGTACACTTACTTACAGGTACTCAATATTTTAATGAGTCTATAGTGCTGATTAGCAAGGCATAATAATGAATTACATTTCTTATACTTCTTCTGAACCACCGCCATAGGCCTATGCAATGTTTTGGTAGAGTTCAGTTAGCGAACTTAGCGTTACGGTACGATACTGATGCTCCAACCGTATATGATACTATGAGGCGCATTTTGGCTCGAGCCAAAACTCAAGCAAAAATGCGCCTATAATTTGGACCAAGACATCAGTTTGAGTTAAGGCCACTAGATGGCATCATGGCACCGCTTGAACCCAAAACAGTGCATTTGCAAATGGCGCCTATGGCGGTGGCACAGGTTAACCTTATAACCTTATGTCTAAGCATTGTAACCTATTATAATGCTTTGCTAATCAGCATTATACTCATTAAAGTATTGAATATCTGTAAGTAAGTGTACCAATTCCAGTTTTAGTTGGTTTAGTAATTCTGGAATTCTGGGTCATTGGGTGACTAGGCTAGGTACGTTCAACATGAGTAGGCCTATTTGTAAGTACAAATAATTGTATTGAGTATTTGTAAGTATGTGTATTGATTAGTTATAGTCATTGGGTGACTATATACTGGTATTGGGTCGTGTTTCGACACAAACATTTATTTTTCCTCTACCGAATCCTCTTGCTTGTGGCTGAATAGGCCTTCAATTTCGAAGCTCGGGCGCGAAAATGCGAGTTTTTACCGCTAAACTCAAATCGACGGGATATTTAGACACTGCCGCGAAAGTGCGATCCGCGAATCGAGATGTAGCGAAAGTTGGTGCACCACTGTATAGAGGAGCGCGGAGCGAGGAGCGGCAAAATTCTGAAATCGGAGTGCAGGCGGGGAGCGCAGCTAGAAATTCGCGCTCCTTTCTGGCGCTCCGGAGGCGATTTTTCCTGTCAACAACAGGTACAAGTACGTCATTATCGTGTACAGTCATCGTACCGTTCGTACGGTGTTAGTGAACTGTGATACAGTGATACTATGATAGTGACAGACTGACAGTGTTACAGTTGTTAACTTGTTATTTTTTTTGGGGGGGGGGCTTTTGCTATCGATATTATGGTATCGATAGTTCGATACTATCGGAATGTTACTTGAATGTATGGGTGGGATGGTGGGGGGGAGGTAAGAAGCGTAATTTACTCGTGTTACAAATATGAAGCCGATTGGTGAGGTAGTTTCGCCACCACAGATTTTATTTGTTTTCCTTTTCTTGTACGGATACGCTGGAAGTGGGTTGTGGGAGGCAGTTGGGGGTGTGGTGGAGGGAAGGCATAAGGGTAAGGCACTTGTCACACAAATATGGAACCGATTGGTGCAATCGTTTCGCCGCCACAGATTTTATTTTTTTTGTTTTCCTTGTGAGGCGACCGATAGTCAGCGAGTGGGTGGGAGGAGGGGTTTGGGGTAGTGGTGGTGCCGTCACATTATGATATTAAATTATTATTAATTTAATCATGTAATCAACTAAATACTAATCATGTTGTATTGTTGTTATTGTATTGTTAGGCTTGTTAGAATGTTAGCTTGATAAGTTTAACTGTTTAAGTTTCTCAGTTTGGACAGTTTCTGTAATTCTTTATGTCATATCATAGATATCAATGGACAGTCACAATGTCACAAACTCACAATGATATCAATCATAGCATATCATTGACATTTGCAATGATATCTATCTATCTATCTATTGCCTGACGCCGTGATCCCCGAAGGGGTGGCCACGAACGAACCGCCCCCATGCACCTCTGTCCCCAGTCAGTCGACGCCCCTCCCCCCAACCAGCACCGCCTTCGTTCATGTAGTTCCTCACTCCATCCTTCCACCTCATATTCGGTCTACCTCTCCCCCTCTGTCCCTCCACCTCGCTCTCGTACACCCTCTTAGTCATTCTCTCGCTTTCCATACGTTCCATATGGCCGAACCATCTCAAGTTGTTCCTTTTCACACTTTCCAGCACATCTACCTCCACACCACACCTCCTTCTTACTTCCTCATTAGTCTGTCTATCCCTCCATGTAACTCCGCACGCACTCCTTAAGTAATTCATTTCCACTGCTCTCACTCTTGGTCTGAGTCTCTCAACCAACGTCCATGCTTCGCTTCCGTAAGTCAGTGTCGGGATTACCACACTGTCATGCAAGGACTTCTTCACTTCCATACTGACCACCCTATTTCTTGTTACTGCTTTTAGCGTTCCTACAACCCTCTTCCCTGTTGTACCCTCTCCCGCACCTCTTCATCCATAGTCCCATCTTTACTCAACACACTGCCCAGATACTTAAAAGAGTTGACGATCTCCATAGCCTGACCGTTCAGCTTCACCTCACACTCTGTGACTTCACCCCTTTCGAAGACCATAACCTTGCTCTTCCCCGTATTTACCTTCAAATTCCGTTTTTCGCACACTGTTCCAAACTCATTTACCAGACCCTGCAACTCCCATTCATTATCACTCATCAGAACTGTATCATCCGCAAACAGCAGTATAGGTAGCTTCCACTCAATTCCCTCCCTTTTCAGCGATACACCAACATCCACTGCTCTTGATAGTATTTCTTTCATAACTCCATCCATATATACAGTAAACAACCACGGGGACATCACACACCCCTGTTTCAAACCAACATTCAGGTCAAAGAACTCGCTCTGCTCACTCTCCACACGTACTGCCGCCTTTGCACCCTCATACATGCTCTTCACTGCTTTCAGCAACTTGCCCTCTACTCCGTATATTCTAAGTACTTTCCACAAACCTTCTCTATCCACTCTGTCATAGGCCTTCTCCAAGTCCATAAAGGCAACATACACCTTTTGTTTCTTCTCCAGATACTTCTCCACAACACAATTCAGGGTAAAAATCTGATCTACACATCCTCTTCCCTTCCTAAAACCTCCCTGCTCGTCGCCTATCCATTTCTCCGTTCTCACTCTCACTCTCTCAATCACTACCCTACTGTATACCTTCCCTACTACGCTTAGAAGACATATTCCTCGGTGGTTACCACACACTCCTCTTTCCCCTTTGCCCTTATATAGGGGGACTATTATGCCAGTCTTCCAGTCATCGGGTGCACTCCCCTTCTCCCATGCTAGTTTGCACATTTTCCATACCCATTCTATCACTATCTCACCACCATACCTCAACATTTCCCCACACACTCCATCTGTTCCTGGTGCTTTCCCCAACTTCACTCTTTTCATGGCTTCCCACACTTCTGACCTCCTGATCCCCACCTCCTCCTCCACTACTTCTCTTCTTCTCCCTCCCATACCATATCCAGCTATGTTTGCTGGCTCTTCATTCCTTTCATTTAGCAACTCACTGAAGTACTCCCTCCATCTTTCGACTCTCTCTTGCTTCTCGGCTAGCATTCTCCCATTCTTATCTTTCACACCCTTACTGTTTCCCTTGCTACCTTCCCTAACTTTCTTGACTTCTTTCCAGAACAGTTTCTTACTCTCCCTCCATTTTACACTCAGATTCCTTCCAAATTCCTCATCTACTCTCTCTTACTTTCCTTCACTACTCTCTTCACCACCCTCTTACTCTCCACGTACCTCGCTCGTTTCTGTCTCTCGGAATCTTCATTCCCTCTACTACCCAACCATTCTCTATATGCTTTCTTCTTTTCTTCCACAGCTATTCTTACCTCTTCTGTCCACCATGCTGTACCTTTCACTCCCCTCCCTCTTCTCCTCACTCCACACACCTCCTCACATGCTGCACAGATCTCATCCTTAAACACCTTGCTCATCTCCTCCACTTCCTCCATAACTTCCAGGTCGAACCCACCTAGTCGTCTTTCCACTGCTCTCCTGTACTCCTCCCTGACTTCCTCCTCCTGCAACCTCTCCACCCTCCTCACCATTCCACCCTCCTCTCTCCCACTCTCCTCACCCACTTCTTTTGTATCCTAACCTTAGCTACCACTACATAATGATCAGACAGACCCCCTCCAATACCCCTATACACCCTAGCATCCATCACAGATTTCTTCATTCGTTCATCCACACATACATAATCAATCAATGACTTTCGTTCCACCACTGTCTTATCCTTCATCGTCAACATCCGTTTCCACGTGTACCTGTGGATCATTCTGTGTCGGAAGAAGGTGTTGGCTATCCACAGCCTCCTCCCCACACATACGTCCACAAGTGCACTACCATTCCCATTCACCTCTGATGGTACCCCCCACCCTCCCACCACTCCCTCAACTTTCCTATCACCCACCTTACCATTCATATCCCCAATCAGAAATATTCTTTCGTTCTTGTCAAACTTCTCCAGGCACGCCTCCACATTCATCCAGAACTCCTCTTTCTTTCTTTCAAGTATATCCTCTGTCGGGGCATACACGCATACAATCACCCACGTTTGTATTCCTACTTTCATTCTCACCCACACAATCCTTGAACCCACAGACCCATACTCTCTTACACATTCCTTCCATTTGCTACTTACAAACAAACATGCACCTTCTCTCGCTGTTCCTTCACTCACTCCAGCACACACACCCATTCCACATTCCCATTCTCTCACATCAGAACCTTTCCATTTGGTCTCTGTCATTCCACATACATCCAGCCTGGCATTCACTAACACTTCCAGAACCTCTCTCTCTTTTGTGCCATCATTCATGCCACTAACATTCCACGTAGCCATTCTCAGAATGTCCGAAGGCATGTCCTTAGTCGGTCGTGGTTCGTCAACGTTGGTTCCGTCCGCATCCGAGGCTGTTCGTTCGTTTTTCTTTGCTTAGATATTTTTTCCGGGTGGGGGTCGCAAGCCCACCGACCCAACCTCTTTAGTCGCCTCTTACGACACGCAGAAGGCACGTGGGGCATATTCTATTCCCTAACCCCCAGGGGGTAATGATATGATTCATATCATATCATTGACATTTGATTCATTGATATGACATAAAGAATAACAGAAACTGAGAAAGTGAGAAACTTAAACAGTTAACTTCAGAAAGACACCATGACTTGAGGTTTTTTTTATGTTTTGAATTCTTGGAATTTAGTGAAGTGAAAGACAATGGACAAAGTGAAGGACAAAGGTAAATAATTAAATAACTTCTAGAAGCTGTTTTGTTTGTTTTGTTTTTTATATTCCTATTTTTGGGAGCGCGGAGCGGGAAGCGCATCGGGTCTGCTGACAAAAGGAGCGCGTGAGCACTGCCGCATTACCTTATGTCTGATGAGCGCGGAGCGCTGCCGCATTACCGGTCCCACCGGAGCGCGCCCACCTCTGATTTTTTGCTTCTCGATGTGATTTTTTCTACCTTCGACCTGATCTTTCGTTCTTCGCCCTGATCACTTCTTGGTTGGTGTTGCGGTGTAGCAGTTCTTGCCTCATCCTTCGGCCCTGCCCTATGAGAGCTCTGATGTGGAGCTCATGTGGTCCGGCTGAACTGGTGAAATGGCGAGAAATGTCTGCGTGTCTTCACCTTCCTCGATTTGTTCCCCTACTACCCTTCCCGATCTATCTTGACTCGTTTAGTTATATATCTTGATCGAATCCTTCGGGACAGCCCTATGAGAGTTCTTTTGTAGAGCTCAGTGGTCTGGTTAAACTAATATTAAAAAAAAAAAAAAAAAAAGGAGGCATCGCGTATTGCGAATTAGCATATTGTGGAACTAACTTTAAATGGGAATAATTAGATTGGGTGACATCTCTCAATTATGGCCTATTTTCGACATTTTTGGCTCTACAGTACAGTCTATATCTTATATACTGTATAAGAACAACAATGAATAAAAATATGAAACCTTACCTTAAAATTAGTAGTAGATAGGCTAGGACTAGGACCGTAGGACTTCACGATTTTCTCCAACTTCTCCCTCCCTGACCAAATCGTACGAACAGCTTACTCTGACAAGCCCATAGCACGGCCTATTGCACAAGCCCATAGCACGGCCTATTGCACAGTTTCCTTCTCCTTTTTTCTTGCGATCCAACACTTCCACCTTCATTTTGTGTGTTATCTTCTTATATTGGCGTGGCATGGCGAAAAAAGTGGCAGGCACTACAAACGTTTGGTCACTCCGCACGGCTATGAGCGGGACTGTGGGAGGGAGGGTAAGCGGGAGGGAAGGCAGGCGTATGCCCTTCTTCTTCTTCTCTTTTCGGAGCCACGCCTGGGCCTCGCGAAACGTAGACCGTGCTCGCGTATCAAGCGGGAATAGCGGATTTGGCCCCTTCTTAGCTCTCGATTCGTGTATTGTGGTACCACCTCGCATAATTAATGTTTTTGGTTATTTTGGAGGGGTAACTCGTGTATTAGGGTTTTCGCGCATTGTGGAATCGCGTATTGGGCGACCTGACTGTACATCAATGAAAGTTTGTGAAAATGTTCTTTAAACTTTACTGATGAAGGATCAATAGTTCTTAAGTGAAAATTTTGGTGCAAAACTCATTTAAGAACGACCTAAAGGGGGTGCTATGTTCAACACATTCAATGCTTTTCTCAAGTTCATCAATGAAACTTGGTGGATAAATTAATTTATTCATGGATGAATTCTTTAATAAATTTGTGTGGTAACAGGACCATAACAATCTTATGCTAGAGGTCATGCTCTACTGAAAAGAAACTTTCGCAATGCAATGATAAATAATATACACGATCCACATCTACTTTTGACGTCCATATCTATATCTTGTTATATTGATAATATCACTATAAGGGTATCTTAAAATCCACAAGAGAAACCGTTAAAACTGCTGATAAGTCATACATATAGATACAAGTTCTATTATAGTGTGACTTATGTCTACAATGTGAGTTCACTACCACTAGTATTAGTATAAGTAAATGTATACCGGTACCAGTAATTATAAGACTTCCGCCTGAATAACAATATCTGTTGCATGATTCCAGTCATCCTCGTCCAAACTATTGTCTTCATCTGATGTTGCAATTTCCAGATTATCCTCCTTTGGTCTGGATGTCTTCACATACTGTACTTCTATTCATGGTGCGAAATCCATTTAAGAACGACGTAGAGGGTGTGCTATATTGACATTTAAATCACATTTTGAATATATCAATGAAAGTTTGTGAATATATTCTTTAACCCTTATTTAGAGGGCTAGGCGGTCTATTTACCGTAGCGCCCAGCGTTTTTTTTTTACCCTAAATAGGGTTGTTTACGTGATCATTTTCATGCCTAAATAAGACCCAGAGCGTAAAACAAGTATCTATCCCTGAAAGGGCGTAAGCAGAGCTTTCCAATGACACCCGAACCATCCTTGTACGACCACTGGTTCTCTTGCAACGATCGTGTAACACGAGTGCAAAAACCCTGTAATTAGGTAATTTCCCTACATAATTCCCTGTGTAGTGAGTGAGAAAGGAGGGGGGAAAGTAGAATACAGTTCAGTATATCCTCGGTGGTCGTGGGAAGCGGTGATAGTGTTGCTACGCTCCTCACACCGCTCAGCTCTCTCTCTCAGCAACATTACGTGGTGAAAATGGCGAACGACATAAGTTGTGAACCGCCACATAGTCCAAATTTATTTCACACGACATAAGTTGCGCGCCGACAGTTAACCCGCTGGATCCCAGTGACGCACGTGTTGCGTCGGCAATGTTCGATCACCAGAACCCTGCGACGCAACAGTTGCGTCGGTCCTATGGCACCTAGAGGGCTCGGATTTGTATGGGAACTGTGTAAGTATCCCACGCAACCTTGCCGACATGTCCTTGCCTGGACATGAGAGGCACTCAATTCCTGGCAGCAGCCTCCACGAACCAAGACCACCCACTAAACTACATGGCAATACACCCACAGACACCAAGCACGCGGTATCACACACAATTATTGTCCTCTCTCCCTCCCTGCCCACCCCAAACCAACTTCCAGAAGCACCATACTCATATCTCTCACCGATCCATCCACTTACTCACAGACAACACGCAGCTGCATGCACGACCTCCCGAAATCCATCCTTCCGAATCCTCCCTTCCTCGCGAGGACAGAGTCCACCTGGCCAGGCTGAGATGCGGACACCATCCAGCTCTCCTGAGCTATCAGAAGAGACTGGATGACTCCGTTGTCGACGCCTGCCCGGGATGTAACACAGCACCCCATACCATTAAACACATCATAGAAGACTGCATTTCACACAAACACTTACGCCAACAACATAATCTACACTCAATGAGAGCTCTGTGGGAAAGCCCGATCGTGGCCATGGCCTTTCTCAGGGACTTGGGGCTGTTCGGCCAGGCAGCTTAGGGAACAACAACAACAACCTTGCCGATGGTTGAACACTCAAAGTCCAACCGCGTGCGCGTGAGCGCGCAAAAACATGGTTTTTGGGTGTTTTTGCCTTCAATTTTTTACTCTTGTAAAATCCGTTTTCGGGGGCTCCGTAGGACCAATTTTTTACCTTTTTGTGGTTTTTCCTTCATTCCTAACTCATTCGCTATTGTTTCTGGATTTTTTTTTTTTTTTTAAACCTGCTGGTTCCTGGTGGTACATTTATAAATAACTAGCTGGGGCTCAGTGGGTTAAGGGTTAAACTTTACTGATGAAAGATCAATAGTTGTTAAATGGAGAATTTGGTGGAAACCCCATTTAAGAACTAACTAAAAGGGGCGTAAGAGAGAGAAGTAGAAGGGCAGAGTGGCAGAAGCAAACTGAGAGTGAACTGGAGAGATCGAGTTGAGAGGTAAATGAGTGAGAGAAGGAATATCGGATAACAGAGGAGTATGGAGGCGATTAATTTATGGTCACCCCCTCGGGGATCAAGGCGTCTGGTAATAGATTAGATAGACTAAAAATCTTAAATTCAAATACCATATTTTAATTTTTAGTGTTGTGACTCGTAACAAATATTTATATTGCATATACATTATAATTTCCTAATACCTTAAACAAAATTGAAGGCCAAAGTGAATTAGGGATTGTGTATTGAGTAGTATGACTGACAGGGGGCCGTGGAAGAGGGTGGCCGAGGTGACTGGGAGCTATAGACGAGGGTGGCCAAGGTTACGGGGCAGCATAGGAGGGTGGCCAAAGTGACAGGGGGCCGCAGAGGAGAGTGGCCGAGATAAAAGAGGGCCACGAATGAGTGTGGCCGAAGCGCTAGGGGGCCAAAGTGCGTCGAAACCGTTTATAATCCTGCCCCCATGTGTGGTTTATTTACGATAACTTCCAAGCGATTTATTCAGTCTCTGAAGAAATTAACTTGGACTCTATAGAGATATTTCCTAGAAGTGTGCTGAAGAATATGATCAGGAGTATGGTCTGGTGACCTATGACCTTAAAGCAGCTAATCCAACTATGCAAATCAAACAAAAGTCTCACAGATTCTACAACATTTTTATCATGTAAGGTGCTTTCCACATAGAAATTACTTTTTCAAGACCGGACTTGCTAACAGAGACTGAAGCTCTTGCCCCAGGTTTTTTGAATGGGGTCCTCACAGGAAAACACTTCAACCGCTGCAAGAGAGTCATCCTCTCCTTGCCCTTGCCTTTGCATTTTAAGGCAGTTCTGCAGACGTGTTACTTCAGTGGTACAGACCAATGTCCAATACCAACATAGAAGGAGAACCTTGCCTTGAGCTGGAGATCAGTACAGATCTTATCGAAAGGTGTGCCAGGCAGTATGCTGAATACACCAATGCAACACTATCCGGAGCATGTGGATACACCGTCCAGTTCTGCATGATGTATGTTGGGTACATCAACTTATTCCACCAACTTGGAAGAGCAATACGGAAAAATTACCCTGAACTACTGTATTCATCTATAAACTAACGGTAATTAATCATTGACCTGTTCTTTGCTAATCATTATCATCAAATTTGACGCCTCGCTTCCAGAGGAAGCGCCCCAAAAGGAATGGCCATTGCAGAAACTGCCTTCAGGCTCCCAGACATGCCCCGACTGACCCACTCCACATTGTCATTTCCACTAAGTAGATTATGACCATTAAAACGGAAGTAGCAGACCCAGAGCAGTCCTTCACCCAGCTGGCAGTTCCACCACAGTTTAGCTATTCTATTTACCCCAGTGGGGCCCTAGCTGGAGGCATACTAAGCACAGGAATTTTCTGAAGATAGGAACCAGTGGTCCACTGCTCCAGAAGCTAATTGCACCACCTAAGTAGCGGGCGGTGGGTTCGCCGCATCCCTACGCCAGAGAGAGAAAGGCCAACTTGTGCCAGTGGGCTGTGAGAGTAAGACACTAGGGAACCATGGGACACACCATTATGGCCCCACTGCCTTCACCATTCTCAGGAAAAAAGTTAGAATTAAGAATGATGATAAAGGTACAGTCAGAACCGGCTAATGGAAGTAGAGGACACCAACCCTCACTCTGACAGATCCAGCCCACCACATGCTGGCTAACAATATATAAACTGGACTTGTTGAATATTTAATGACACACATCCTTAACTTAAGATCCTCAATCAAGGTGCATTCACAGTGAGGTGGACGGAACATGATAGTAGCAGGATTCCTGTTGATTTGACATTGGACCAGACCATCAATGCTGATGCTGCATTTCGACTGACATGAATCACATTCACAAATAACTACTCTGCAAAATTTAGATGGATGATAACAAAGGCTATCCGGACATCATTCATCCGTCTTCTTCAAGACATGACCGGAATGATTAATAAAAATTCACAGCAGAACTCAGACAAAGACAAGTACAAGACTATGAAGAACTCAAGAAAATGATAAAACAAATCTTTGACACAAACAATCCATTTCATACCAACCATGCTCTAGAGATACTTTACAACATCAGCACAGAAAAAGGTACCAGTGAAGAAATCCATCAAAGCCTCCTCAATGTACCGACCAAAGGATAAGCCAGACACAAGGAATTTATTGAGTCCTGTGAGAAAGATCCACAGCAGTTTTGCTACCAATTGTCAAACCGAGTACACCAGAATTGCTGCCCTTAAAGAAAATGTGATCTGGTGGGCTGTCTCCTTGTCCTTGCTGCCAAGAAGGCACTTAACATGTAGCATATCCTCCAGAACATATTGATCCTAATACCTCTGTCCATGGTCATTCCAGACGAAGTAAAGTGCAAAGGCTGATAAGAGTTCTCTCTTTGATATTTTGGAAAGCAAGGTAAGATGAAGTTAGTGCTTACATCATAGATGAACAGTTCCTATTGCATAGCATGCCACCAAATTTACCTCTCCCTTACGGATGATTAGCCAGAAGTACCCCCATCCAGAGCCTTAGAATGCCAGCCAAGCACATATGCATTGCTTTTGATGCCTATCCACATCGCCAATAAAGGACACTGAGAGGACAAACGGGGAGCCAACAGCAGAATCTTTTTAATCAAAGGGCTGAAGCATGAATGAGTGCCAAGAGATCTGAATGATATCCTCAAGTCCAGGTTCTTCAAAAAGCAGCTCTTACCGTTTCTTGCCAATAAATGGCAGGACCCTTCATATGCAAACACTTTCAGGCATCATGAAGTCATCCTAGATGTACCAAGGGAATGCTACTGTTTCAAGGTGAAAAAGGATGTGGTCCAGTGTGACAAAGTGGAAAGCAAAAGGAACAACCATGAAGAGGCAGTCACAAAAATTATGCCTTCGTGGCATATCCGATGACTGTGAGCATGACAACATAGTGGTCAGGGCATCCAACTCAGTTATTCCAGTGATACTGTGATACTGTTGTATCATTGCCATAAATTTCAGTCGAGAATGTGGATAGATGTTGGAACTGCTTCAAAGAAAAATTGCGTACATCAGCGCGACTGCAATATAAAAGGAGATTGGACCCATTTTTTGTGCTGTGTATCCAACCTTTCATGCATTCACGGGACCAGACTACACATTGTCCTTTGCGCTTAAAAGGCACAGCCAGATCTTTCAAAACCCTGGACAAATGACGTGACTACTAGCAAATTTTCAGAGTCATGATACGAAGCACCGTAGCTTCTTATACCACCAAAGCAACTCTGTTGAAGGTCACAGCCACTATGTATGGAGCTAAGGAGAGTGCAAATATTAGCATGAATGAATAGCGGTTTGTGAAGACACGCGGACCAAAGGGAAATGTAAAACATTGCTAGCCAATTTGAGAGGTATGGATGCATGTGAACTACCACCTTGTGAATATGAGATCAATACTAACATAGTGTGCATCGTTTGTCGCCAGCATGTGGAATATAACAGATCATAATCACAGAAAGCAGCATCCCACTGAAGACAATAGCTGGCAGTTAGTTGATGACTATTACAAACCTGTTTGATTCGAAATGGTCCAAGTTCCTGTAGATCTCATCGGAGAAGATGAATTAGAGACAATAGACTAAGAAGTGGAAATTGCAACATCAGATGAAGATGACAGTTCGGATGAGGATGACTGGAATCGTGCAACAGATATTGTTATTCAGGCGGAAGTCATATAATTATAATTACTGGTACCGGTATACATTTACTTATACTAATACTAGTGAACTCACATTGTAGACATAAGTCACACTATAATAGAACTTGTATCTATATGTATGACTTATCAGCAGTTTTAACGGTTTCTCTTGTGGATTTTAAGATACCCTTATAGTGATATTATCAATATAACAAGATATAGATATGGACGTCAAAAGTAGATGTGGATCGTGTATATTATTTATCATTGCATTGCGAAAGTTTGTTTTCAGTAGAGCATGACCTCTAGCATAAGATTGTTATGGTCCTGTTACCACACAAATTTATTAAAGAATTCATCCATGATTAAATTAATTTATCCACCAAGTTTCATTGATGAACTTGAGAAAAGCATTAAATGTGTTGAACATAGCACCCCCTTTAGGTCGTTCTTAAATGAGTTTTGCACCAAAATTTTCACTTAACCCGCTGAGTACCAGCTAAATATTTATAAATGTACCACCCAGGACCGGCTGATTCTGAAATTTTGTTTTTTCCCAGAAACAATAGCGAATGGGTTAGGAATGAAGGAAAAACCACGAAAAACATCAAAATCTCAAAAAATGGTCCTACGGAGCCCCCGAAAACGGATTTTACAAGAGTAAAAAATTGAAGGCAATTTCCCCCCAAAAAAATGTTTTTGCATGCTCACGCGCACGCGGTTGGACTTTGAGAGTGTTCAACCATCGGCATGGGTGCGTGGGATACTTACACAGTTCCCATGCAAATCTGAGCCCTCTAGGTGCCATAGGACCTAGATTGGAAGCCAAAGCGTCACATTTTTCCTTTGCCCCTCAACTTTCTCTTCATAATTGCTGAGAGGCACAGGGCCCTGGGTGGGGCTTTGGTTTCCCGGGCGTTTCCGCACCCTCCTCAGCTCCCCGCCATGGAGTGGCTTCGGTCACCCAGGCTTTATTGTGGTAGGCAGGGAGGGTTCTGTGGGGGCGCTCGGTTATGGCCTTGGTCTTACTCGGGGCCTTGGGGCTGAGAGGCCAGGCAGCCTGGGGAACAGCAACAACAACAACAAAGGAAATCAAGCAACAATAGGTCTAGTGACCCTTCTAGGCTGCTTGTCCTCCAAAACACTGAGGATCAAGTGTCCAAACAGTTGTTTAGAGTGGGAAAGGGAACTACTGCCCTGGAACTAATGTCAGTGGCAGGATTAGGAAGTTAGTAGGGGACAGATGGGTTAATAACTGAGGTGAGGATAAAATAAAGTTATTCATTTACAAACTCAGTCAGTCGCGGGTTTGATGCGAGATACTGTATTTGTCTAGGCGAAGCTTAAATGAATCAACAGTGCTGCAATCTATAACATCTCGAGGAAGCCCATTCCATAAGTTGACAACTCGATTGAAGAAGAAATGTTTAGCTTCGTGCGAGTTAAAAGATTTACCAATAATTTTGCACCCGTTTCCCCGCGTGTAATTAGATTGGTCGATAGTGAAGTACAGTACTTACTACAGTTCATATTGTCGATGTGACTCCTTCCTCCCCCTTTCTATGTTAACACTTTCAAGCTCCAATACGCGTTTCTGTTCTGTTTTCTGGCTGCTATTGGACGATTTTATTCAGATTAGTAACGATCTATGGAAGCCAAAGGGTTGATTCAGATAGTACTTACCCTTTTAATACCTACAGATCCTTCCTATATCTATATGCTCAGCCCCAATCCCCACTTCCTATTTTGTATTTTCCTTCCTAAGCTGCATAAAACCGTCTAGTGATAGCCAGAATAAACTGCTAAAACGCGTCAGAGCTTCAAGGGGTTAAGCCATGTATATATTGTCATTAACCTAATCTAGTATCTTTGGTGGGAGCAGCTGTCGGGAAGGATGTAGTGACCGGGCGTATGGTCATCATGTTCACATAGGTCTTGCGCCCGCGGTTACATTCCTGTCTATTTTGACTATTTTTTATATTTCCCCCCGTCTGGCAATCTGTATGACGATGACAGTAAGAGGAACAATGCTGATAGTGTCTTCTTAAAAATTACCCTATTTTTTGAAAGGGTTAAATCTTGCCTCATAGCAAATTATAGGTTACCAGTGTGCCAACTCTTATCATTCAGAGCAGCAACTTTGTCCCTTAGCGAACTATCATGGGGTACACACAGACTTAAGTACGGTCTAGGGTTACAGTATTTCACCTAGTTTTTTCTGATTCATGAAAATACAGTACCGCTTTTCCCCTCCACTTTTATTGAACACTCGTTTGGCAGCTTTATAAATAATATGTATGTATTGTACAGTATGTACTCAGTCCCATTCCACTTTCATTTTTATTTTTCTGGGGGTGGTTGACTCGAGACAGAACCTGAACGGGGACAACAGCACAATGAACACACAATATATATATATTTTTTGTTATCATTTTCCTCTAGTCCAGTTGCCATTATTATTGCATAATAGCCACAAGTTATTGCCAGATTAAAGTTGTAGATCAAACATTATAAGCTCTTGTAGGATACCCTCTTTCACTCTCATGGTTGATTGATCGACTTAGTAAGAGTTGGGCACAAAAAAAAAAAGGAAAACTGGTGTGTCAGAGTATATATATACATACAGTACATACATACATAGTAAGAGTATATGCTTCATTATAGGTATAATTTGCTGCACATATTCCGTTCAATATCCCAGTAAGTTGGTAATTTTGGCAGCGCCGCAGCCACTTCCCGACCCACCTCCTGGAAGGTAGCTGGTGAAGTGAAGGAGGTGCAGGGTGTCAAACCAGAGTATTTTTTTTTTTTGGGGGGGGGGGAAGACTTGAGTGAATATGAGAAGTAACACAAGAAAATGATCATGAAATAGCATTGTTTTGGCCATTCTATCACTTCCAAAGAAAAAATATGAACTTTAAACCACAATTTTATTTTTATATACAATATTAAAGACTACCGGTAGGAAGAATGGACTCGTCTTTTGTTTGACACCCTGGGGAGGTGGGTTGGGTGCTGCCAAAATTAGGAATTTACTGGGGTATTGAACAGAATATGTGCTATAACTGTACTGTACACTCTGATGCCATAGTCTCTAGCCCACTCAAATGAATTCATGGACCCCTATGTTTTTCTTTATGCAATTATATGTACTGTACTTGGATTATTTGTTTATATAAATTCCTTATAAAAAATAATGGTACACAGTTCTGTAGTTGATTTATAGAAAATTGTATTCATAAATTAGTTTCCAGAGATATAGGCTACTTCCATAGTTAGAAATGGGTGAAGTCCACGAATATTTATGAGTGGGCTGGAGACTATGGCATCCGACTGTACATACAAAGTATCCACTAGATTATTAAATCCATAACTCCCACAAGGCAAACCCCCCTAAACTTTAACCCTTTGAAGATTATTATGCATTTTCGACAGTTTATTCTGGCTATCATTAGACAATTTTATACAGTTAAGGAAAGATCTTGGAGAATTTTTAGGGCAAAGACTATCTCAACCATCTGACTTTTATATACCCTTCCTAATCTGCATAAAACTGTCTAATAATAGCCAGAAAACAGACAAGAAATGCGTAATTGGATTTCGAAAGGGTTAACATTTATTTCTAGTAGGGTCCATCTTAATTGTAGCTAGCCTTTCATCTTTTTGGCGTTAGTATTTATAATATAATTTTTGTTCACAGATTGATAGTGAGCGGTGACCGAGAGACCACCATCCAGGGTTGAAGGGTTCTACACGTACAACTCCGAGTGGCGCGCCCCCCAAAATAGTGGACTCTCCATCACCGACTTCCTGCCACTGAATTTTTATCCAGGGGCCAGATGCCGAGATACCAAAATTTCAGGAATCAGTATATTTCGTACAGTAATTCTTCACTTTTTTCTTCTATTATTTCATAACAAAAAATTTTTTTTTAGTAAGCGTTGTTTCCACATAGCGATTTTGATAAGTTATTTTACCTCTATATTGTCTTTGTCCAAGTTTTGGTTTGTTTAGTTTGCAAGTTTTAAATTTGAATTACCTTGCTTGGTCACCACTACCATACGGGGGTTTTGGACTAAAAGTATCCTTCATTCCCTGCACATTTTCATTTATAAACAAGAGCTAGAATATAATTCAATGATATATCCCTGAAAGTAGAGGAATATAGACCTTTCATATGACACTTGAATCATGTCTGGACGACCACTGATTATTGTGCATTTGTTTAGTTTGCAAGTTTTACATTTTAATTAAACGATATTGAAAGGGATTCTAGGGGGTGTTTTTGAAGCTTGGAGGTCTAGTGAGGAAACTTAAACAAAAAATCAGTACAGTATATAGACCAAAAAACAAGCATTACCCCCTTAACCCTTCCTCCCCGGGTGTCAGTGTGAAAGGACACCACGAAATAAGGGCAGGTGCCCGGGTGTCCTTTCAGGAGATAGTAAGCTTGAAAGCCTATTCAGCTTGGTCTGAACGCCGTGCATCCGACGCATGTAAACAAAGCCGATCGCTGCGTCACCGCACCTCCGAAAACAAGAAGGAGAAGACTCGTTTGTTATTGTATGTCTGTATGTCGTTGTTTCAGTAGTGAAAAGATCGTCGTATTGCTAACATCGCCTGAAAATGCTCTCCACTGAAATCGTCATCATCACAACTGAATCAGTTGACTTAGAGAGCTCTACTCAACGCCAGTCTACAGATTGGAAACCGCACTATGTTTATAGATGAGTGGGAAATTTCTAGCAGTTAAACTAACAAAAATACGGTAGCCTAGGCCTAGACGTTTTTCGGCCAGATCGCCCGGGTAGCCCACACTGTCCTTTGGAGGACCTGCCCGGGCCAGGAGGGTTAAAGTTTTGATTTTCTGGAATGTAACTACAAATTGAAGTGAGGAATTACTGAGTTTATATACCACAAAGTAAAAATATTGTAAGAAATACATTGTGACAATAGATTTTATTCCTCTTAAATGATTCCAATGTTGACTCTGGCCCCTTGGATTATATGACCTAATTGCTTGTAAACCGCAGTGCTACATATCGGTTGCATATTTTGAACAATAGTGGTTTCCTAGAACAATTATCCCCTTGAGAATTATGACGCGTTTGACAGTTTATTCTGGTGATTTTGTGCAGATTAGGAAGAATCTGGGAATTAAGAGTAGACACAATTTACTCTTGATTTCCACATATCCTTCTTAATCTGAATAAAATTGTCTCCAGACTATAAAATGCGTCCCAGTATCCTGAAAGGGTTAATATCCGTATGTTTATTAAGAACCTTATTTACTGTACAAAATTAACAGATTATTTTAAGTTTTAGTTTAATTTTAAATACTGGTACAGTACTGTTACTTGCATGACCTTAAAGTAGGTCAACACTTTTACTGCAATGCCATCAATTACTATTATTATTACTTATATTTAAATGCATTTTTCCACACATATTTTGTTTTGTGTGTTGTCGTTTTGATAGTTTTTTATTTTAATGCGTTCGTTATATTAGTTTGAACAGGACATTTTGAGTTTGTTTTCGTTTTATATTTTAATTAATTACTGATCTCATGGAGTAGGTGAACACTTTTACTTCATAGCTATCAAATTATTACTATTATTATTACTTTTCAATTGCTATGAATCATTGCTACCACTACTACTATTCACTAGCCTTGATTTTAAACTATCATCAAAGAGTTACTCCAATATCTAGCACTGTGGTAAAATTGACTTATGTTTTTAATTTGTTAATGTGCTCCCCCTCTACATATATATACTTTTTTCTCCTTTTTTTAAATAGAGTTGCATTCGGTGAGTTACAACCTATATTTTGTTAAGTAGAAAATTTAGATTCTATAATTATGGGCCATTTTTTTGGTATTGTTCTAATGCATCAAATTCTGCCTTTTACATTAATTTATTGCATAATGTTCTTTTATTTCAAAATTGTATTTTATTAGCGTTATTTCCACATAGTGATTTTGATTAGTTCGTTTACATTTATCTTGTCCCAGTTTTGGTTTGTTTATTTTGCAAGTTTTACATTATAATAGAACTTATTAGTACTTTAACCCATTCTGTATTGATGATATCTTTTTATTTTCATTCTGGTTACAATTAGATAAGTTTAGCAGCTTGGGAAGGATGTTTAGTTTAAACAAACAAAAATGCTTTAAAATCTCCATTTACTCAATCAGATTCTTCCTGTCCTTGATCAATATAATTTTGACTTAATCCAGTAACCTCCCAATACACGAAATAACTCTTTGATTAATATATTACTAAAACAATATTACTGTACAGTACTGGAAATTCCCGGCGCGACCGAAGCCGCTCCAAGGACCCGTGCCCCCAGGGAGGGGGCAGGGGATGGTTGTGACGGTTTGGCTCCCGAAACTGCTCCCCGCAGCCGGCATCCGGTTTTCCTCCACTGGTCGTTGATTTTGTCTTCGGCCATGGAGGGTCGGCAGCCGTCCGCGGTTGGCAGCCTCGGGAGGACACAACAAAGAAACTACCACCACAGTAGACCAGGAGCATTAGCAAAATTAATGCAGCAACATGGAAAAAAATATAGAAAGCTGATTTTTTCAGGGATGCTACTCTATGACCTACAGATTCAAAATCCATAAAGTCCCCAAAAGTCCCTAGTGAGCTAAATGTTCGGGAGCCAAAAATCCAAGATGGCCGCCTCTGCCGAGGCGACAAATATAACATTTTAATCATTCAGCTCACAAACCTTTGTAATACCTCTTTTCCAACTAATTTGATGATGAGAAATCCAATTATGACCTTATTTTTAAGATATAAGGACAACCTGACCTAAAAAAAATAGATTACTAACCTAAACAGTATGTGGTTATTCTGTCATTCCAAATTATTCATCTTCATTATCGTCAACGGGGGAAGCATTCGTACAATTTAACCCGATACAGTTGGAACACATTTCCGTGCAGTTTAGTCCTGATTTTCTGCATATGCATCTTTTACCACATCCTGTCTTACATCCACATGAAATCATGCATAAGATATGAGGAGGAGCTGGGTCTTTGTCATTAAATATTGGATTTACACAGCTACCAGCCCCACTTCATTGGCTCGAATTGTCCTGGGTTCCCTAGCCACTCCTGAACTGCGAAGTAAGCACGATATGCATGGAATTTGGCTGCTGAGGATGTTGGAGGAAGGCTGGCAAGGTCAAACGTTGAAAGTGACGTCTTCATCTTCTTCAAATACAAGATAAATCTCAGCTTGTCTAGAGTTGTTGAGCGAGCATTTGCACAATACATCTTGAGAAGAAACATCTCACCAGCTCTGGCAATGTCATCATATGTTGCATCTGGCCTTTTGAAGACGTCAAGGATCTGCCAGTCCTCTCCGACAAGCACTTTTAAAGCCTTCTTTTTCCCGATATTGTAGAGTGCGGATACCGAGTCACACCCTGTAATTGCATGAGCAACAAGCAGGTGATCCCTTGCCCTTGGATGCAGTGCTTGTTTGATACTGTCTGTGCTATAGATATCATGTCTGGCATATTGCATGTATAGATTCGGGAGAGCTTTATCAACCAGCATGACGAGTAAGTCGGTGTCTCTCCCGACTACTATAACTGGATTTTGAGTGCTACCAGCAACTTCAATTGCAGTGCTACATATCAGAAAGTCTGCATCTGGTGTACTCTGGTGGCATGCTATGCCCGCAGCGGTAAGTACCATCATCAATTTAGCAATGAGCCTTGCCTTATTTTGACGATTTGCTAAAATTGAGTGTTGGTTGCCGGTTACCTGCGAGCTCAGTTCAAATAGAATGTCTTGTGATACATTCTGGCGTTGGGCACGGCGGCTTTGTTGACATGCTGAAATCAGGGTACCCATTAAAGCACACGTCAAAATCAGGTCCATAGTTGTTGATGACATAACTGACATAGTTGTCACAAACATCCATGCAAGTGCAGCTCGGTGGCCAGAGCACACTGTGCAGAAGATAGCCTCCGTCTATCACATGCGTGGCGTTTGGTAAAGCTTCTGGTGATAACTTTTTCACACTGGCTTTTAACTCTTTTGCAAAAGCACTTTTGGTATTCT
This sequence comes from Paralithodes platypus, assembly GCA_032716605.1. Lineage (NCBI taxonomy): Eukaryota > Metazoa > Arthropoda > Malacostraca > Decapoda > Lithodidae > Paralithodes > Paralithodes platypus. The sequence continues at coordinate 31,697,008 of CM064535.1, forward strand.
TCCTCATGGCACCATTCTCAAAAAGGGCAGGGGGCTGTTTACTGAACTCAAAGTTTAGGTGACCTTGCATCTCTGCGCGATTCCGTATGATGCATGTTAAACGCATGAAGAGATTGAGAGGTTTTATTTCCACCTGCTGACCACGAACTTCTGCACTGTTATTTGCTGAACCAATTGACACCACCCTGTCATTTCTTCTGAGTTTAGCGTCAGCATAGTTCGTACCGGTCAGCCTTGCTGCAGCTTCCTCACCAAAGTGAAACGCACTGTCCGCATTGGCAGATGAAGGGGCTACAACTCCTGTGGTAACGCTTACCAATTTAGTAGCATACTCTCCGTTGTAAGAAAATGGTGAATGCGTGGATAAGTAGGAGTTGAACTTGATGAAATGTTCACCATACCTTCCAGTAGCAGTAGGCCTGAGGTCTGTGTGTTGATCTGTAGTGGAAACGTGTGTACCACAGAAACTTTCGAGGGAGGCACACACAGGGGTAGTTTGCGGCAGAATGCAGACCATTTTTGACTGGGTACTTAGAGGTATTCCCCGACTGTGAGCTAAGCCTCCTCTGGTCTTCAGCATTCTCATTAGTGTTTGTTCAATTGTTTGGTCTGTGAAAATACCAGACCAGAATCTATGGGATCGTCTAATTGTCCAATATCCTCCCGAAGTATACTTAGCAAACTGGGCTTCACTCATAACCTGTGGTAGTTGCTTCATTTGATCTAGGTAGAGTCTTGAGCACTTTGCATAGGCTGTATGCCCTCCAGCATGGAAAATCGGGATCATTCTTGAAACACACAGTAAGTGAAGTTCCCAATCCCCTGTACGTTCTGCCCGAATGAAGAGCAATAAAAGTTTGAGCATCTTCAGGTACTGGATCCAGAGCTTCCCGGTTCTACTGGACAGAGATAGTTCCTCTTGTAGATCCTCGACTATCTGGGACACCTGGGTAGTCACACACTCTGTAAGAAGACTCAGGTGAGGATGAGTGATTCAAAAGCATCTCATGAACCATTCTGGCTTCATCAAGGTTTATGCCACTCAGACAGTCGGGAGTCGCAAGCATCCTAGCCATGACTGATGCAGATGAAAGCATGTGGGCGCGCAAAGCTTGTGCATAGGCATGGCCACTGAGCATGTGCTTCACAGAGTTTGGGGCATATACTGTTTTCCATTGTTCACTCAAATCAGACTCACCCATGATATGACCAATAGAGCCTAGGTATGACATCAATAAATGAAATCTGCCCAGTCTGATGAAAATGTTTGGCAGATTGGAAGAACTCTCTGCGATTTCAGTGGCTTTTGCATACAATGGCTGGTCAAATGTAACTGGTGAAACACCCAAATTGTACTTCTCTGTCAGCTTCTGTGCAAAACAAAGGGCAAAGGGCAGGGTGACTTCAGACTACCGGAGGGCAGGGCAGGGCAGGGCGGAACCAACCTGAAAAAAATGCAGTGATTATAATACCATGTATATTTAAGTACATTGACAGCACAATTAAATATATATATGTTAAACCATTCCATCAGGGCATCAGAATCTAAAAAACGTTCCCCACCATTTACAATTTTACAATTTTAAATAAATAAATATTAGGAATCAATTTTTAAATTTTAACCTAGATTTTTTAGGTCAGGTTGTCCTTATATCTTAAAAATAAGGTCATAATTGAGTTTCTCATCATCAAATTAGTTGGAAAAGAGGTATTACACAGGTTTGTGAGCTGAATGATTAAAAAGTTATATTTGTCGCCTCGGCAGAGGCGGCCATCTTGGATTTTGGGCTCCCGAACATTTAGCTCACTAGGGACTTTTGGGGACTTTATGGATTTTGAATCAGTAGGTCATAGAGTAGCATCCCTGAAAAAATCAGCTTTCTATATTTTTTTTCCATTTCCATCTGTAATGCTCCTGGTCTATATAAACAATACATAAGATCAGTGATGGAATACGCAAGCCCAGCCTGGGCTTCTAACCTAGCTGAAACACATCATAAGACCTTACAGACTATTCAAAACAAAGCCCTGAAGATCATTACAGGCTGCACAGCTACTGCACCCACAGATCACCTACATCAAGAAACCAAAATCCTCAAAGTCAAAGACCATCTGGACATGAGAGGCACTCAATTCCTGGCAGCAGCCTCCACGAACCAAGACCACCCACTAAACTACATGGCAACACACCCACAGACACCAAGAAATATCAAAACAACACCCAGCACACGGTATCACACACAATTATTGTCCTCTCTCCCTCCCTGCCCACCCCAAACCAACTTCCAGAAGCACATCCATACTCATATCTCTCACCGATCCATCCACTCACTCACAGACAACACGCAGCTGCATGCACTGCCTCCCGAAATCCATCCTTCCGAATCCTCCCTTCCTCGCGAGGACAGAGTCCACCTGGCCAGGCTGAGATGCGGACACCATCCAGCTCTCCTGAGCTATCAGAAGAGACTGGATGACTCCGTTGTCGACGCCTGCCCGGGATGTAACACAGCACCCCATACCATTAAACACATCATAGAAGACTGCATTTCACACAACCACTTACGCCAACAACACAATCTACACTCAATGAGAGCTCTGTGGGAAAGCCCGATCGTGGCCATGGCCTTTCTCAGGGACTCATGGATGTTCGGCCAGGCAGCTTAGGGAACAACAACAACAACTGTACTGGAAACTTGATTTTATTAATTTCATTTTAGTAAGCGTTGTTTCCACACAGCGATTTTGATAAGTTAATTTGACATTATACCGGTATTGTCTTTGTCCCAGTTTTGGTTTGTTTAGTTTGCAAGTTTTACATTTTAATTTATTATGCGTTATTTCCACATACCGGTAGCTATTTTGATGAGTGCTTTTGCTTAAATTAACTTATTTTAGTAAGTGTTGTTTCCACATAGCGATTTTTATTAGTTATTTTGCCTTTATAATGTCTTTGTCCCAGTTTTGGTTTGTAAGTTTTAAATTTTAATTTATTTTGTTGTCCCAGTTTTGGTTTGTTTATTTTGCAAGTTTTACAATATAATATCTGAAAAAATGGCCTTCTATAATATACAGTATTAAGATTATATTTTCACTTAGGAGGTATTTTTTTCTGGACTCCCTTCTCTCCATGTTTAGCTCCATTAGTTTTGAGATTCTAAGATGGATCACTCCATTAGGTTGGCGATGTTAAGACATTTTGTCCTATTTGCCAATAATATGACCTTTTTGAGCTATTTAGGTGTCAATGTTTTCTTGGCTAGCTAAAGCGGGTCTTTAATTTAGGAGGCACCAGCCATTTTTCTACCCAAAAAATGTACGGTACCATTTATCTCAAAGGGTGGTCTTTTGTTTTTCCCAAACTCTGATGAAGATATTTTGATCAACTAATTTTCAATAGTCTGTGATATTCTTCTGGATAATTGAGATAGTTTTGTATCCCTTTGATTACTATGATAACAGTTGATGATATTATTCAGATCAGGAAGGATCTGTAATGGACGCCAAACTTTTTTTCCTGAGCTGTATAAAATTGCTTAGGCATAGCCAAAAAGAATTTGACGTGCACATTTTATAATAATTTAAATTTTGGGTAGGATAATTTTGGTGTGATTTTTTGTTTCGTTTTGCAAGAAAACCTTCAGTAATTAGGGAACAGTTCACTTAAAGCTGCTAAACCATACTTCATAAGTTTCAAATTATATATTAATATGTCTGATAACATGAGAAATTGTTGAAACATAGCTTCATTTAAAGTTGATTTTCACAAACGTTCTGTAACTTTTTAGTGAGAAGTTACTGTACTGGGATTGGATTAGGGTTTTTTGACAAGGTCCTTTCTAATCTGAATAAAATCACCTGGCAGTTGTACAGTATATTTAAACAAATTTATAGGATTGAAAATACTTGAACAAAATTTCCATTCTTTGCAGTTGTGGCGATGATCGATGGACGTCTCGGCAAGAAGAAAGAAGAATCGTCGTCTTCGGGATTTGTCGTTTTCAAGATTCGTCGCGTCGTCTTTTCTTGTGTTTCAATTTTCCTCATCTTTTTATTATCTCTGCTTTCTCTCTTTCCCTACTTTCTTTCTTGGCTCCTCTTTCTCTACCTTTCTTGATTTCTATCTTTCTCCGTTTATTTCTTTTACTTATATTACTCTTTCCATTTCCCCTTCCTTTAATTTCTCTTTTTCTCTACCTTTCTCTATTTCTATCTTTCTCTATTTATCTCAACTTCTTTTTCCCCTTCCTTGATTTTTTTTTTTTGCCTCTGCTTTCTCTAATTTCTCTATTCTTTCTTCTTTAAACTTCTTTCTCTTAATCTCTTTGCTTTTTCCTTTATTTTATCCTTTCTCTCTTGCTTATTTTCTATATCCTTCCTTACCTTATCCTTTTTATATTTTCCCTTTCCTTGATTATTTGTATTTTTTTTTTTTTTTTTTTTTCCTGTGTTTGATGTGATGTGAGGGTGGTGTTGGTGGGAGTGATTTATGGTGTGTTGGGGGGGTGTTGTCTCTAAGCTGTTGTACATTGGTTGACATCAGTGGTTAAATTGTGTGCTGGTCTAGGTCTTGGGGCTTGCTGTCGGGTGCATAAGGTAGTCAAGCCTTTAACTGACGAGAGAACAAGACCACGGGTCGGCTTATTCCTGAAACGTATACGCAAAGTTACACATTCTCTCTACTTTACTATGAATGCTTTAACTCACCCTAACCTAACCCAAGCGAAAGTTTGTATTCTGGTTAGAGGTTACTGTGATCATAGTAATCTTAGAGGTGTAGCGTAGAAATGTTTGGATTATGTGACCGTGACCAATAGCAACGCACTGGTGTCCTGAATGCTACAGCTTAGAGAACCACCCCAAAAGTGCCCCTTCCATTCTCAGAGTGGAAGACCAGGCGGGGCAGTGTAGGGGCCGGCATCCTGTTTCCAGTACCCTGCAACTGTCATCTTTCAATCTAAGTCTTAAGCTTGACTATTTCTCTCCTTCACCCAGTTAGTAGTGTGATAGATTTGTCTGTGATGGTAGTGTTGAGGGTATGGTTGTGGCAACACAACCACACACTAATTACCCACTTACAGTAATTTCTCTAAACTGAGTTGTGTTGACCATGTGGTGATGATGCCAAGGACTTCTTGACACCACTCATCATAAATTCACAACTGAGTCACTGATCAGCTGTGGCGACTCATTTGGGTTTTCTTTTTCTGAATGTTATCTGGCTAATAACCATATCACACCAGAGCACACAAATGAAAATCTAGCTGAGGTGGTACATTTCATGACTGTAATGTTCATGTGTGATACATACATAGTACCACACGGTCATCACACATAAATGTCCCATTACGAGTTGGTTGATGACTGTTGGTGATAATAAGAAGTGGTTAATGTTCTCGGTGTCTCGTGGGAGAACCGCAGCTGCAGGCCACCTTCATGCACTAGCTTGCATTTAGGTGTACATTTAACCACAGCCCAGTCGTCACCACGAACACCTGCTGCCTGGGTACCATCATCCCCCTCACATCACAGTGTGAGTCTACCCCCCCCCCCCCCCCCTTTATATTAATCAATATATGTTTAATTTTCAGATGGAGTACAGTTTGTTTATTTCAAGGTAAATATATTACCTTTTTTGTAACTCCTGAATGCAACTTTATTTTATTTGGGGGAGCACATATTTTGACAATAAAACAAATATATAAGTATTCAATATTTTATTTTCCTGTGAAACATATTGGTAGAATATAATGATTGAAAGGCATGAGAAACAATAATAGAGAAAATATTAAAAACTAAGTACTATATATATTTTCATAAGTTTATACTGGTAATAAATGGAAAGCACAATGTAATAATAATTACAAAATATGGTAAACTAGATAAGGTACAGAAACTAAAAAAAAAATGAATAAACAAGAAATACAGTACTGTACATGTAAAACTTGCAGAGAAAAATGAAAATAGAGGAAGACAAAAAACAAAAATTATTAACCCTTTAAGAGCAGCGCTCGACTTAAGTCGTGCACCAATTTGCAGCAAGTTAGGAGCATTATTAAGGCTTTTAAAGGGTTAAAATTGAGTGCAAATGGCCGGGAGCACAGCGGGCCAGGGCTTACCGCCGCCCATTAACTCCTGTTCCCTGTGTTCTCGAGAGGCCGGCAGTGTAGCTAGTTGTTCCCCAAGCTGCCTGGCCGAACAGCCCCAAGGCCCCGTTGAAGGCCAAGGCCATAATAGTGTAGCTAGTAGTGAGCATAGCTGGGAAAAATATACGGATATATGCTAAACTTCCATGTTCGTGGCACCACTGCAAGAGAACCACGAGTGCTACGTAGCTCGTTCTGCTCTCATTTTGAAGCTTTTAGTGCCTAGTTTTTTGCTAAATAATTTTTTGTTCATGCAGATGCTTGATTTATCATGCAGGAGGGCCTGAATATGCCCAAATGAGCCCAAAACACCCCGCTAGACAAGGGTTAAAATAAAAGGTTGAAAATAGGATGAAATTATAATAGAAAACTTTAGATGTATACAACATTATAAAGGAGGAAGACTAATATAAAAAGGGATAATTATAAAAAATAGAAAAATTAAAGGGTTGAAAATAAGGAATAAACCTAAATAAAGGGGGAAGGAATAATACTAATAATGAACCTAAATAAGATGAGAAAGAAGAATTAACAAGAAATATTACTAATAATATATACCCGTACCTAAATGGAATGATGAAGAATAACAGTAATAGAGGAAGTATGATAAGTGGGAAAAGGGAAGGAGGAAGAGATAAATAATGAACAAAGATGTAGGAAAGAAGGATCAGGATGAGTGAGAATAAATGAGAAAGGAAGAGTGGGAGAAGGAAAAATATAAATTAAAGAATGAGGACATGGGAGCCTATTATAATTATAAATAGAAAGCTATCATATGGGTCTATACTATAGAAGTCTAGGGTAAAGCAAACCCATATTTCAACAATAGTAATTAATATTAAAAGTCCATTAGTTTATAATTAGTATAAGTCTAGGGTGAAGCCAAGCCAGATTTCGCCAGTTTTATTTTTGCACCAAGGTAAAAATCTTAAAACGGCTCTCAAGGCCGCAAAAATGGATGGAATTAAAATCGGTTAGTGCCATTGGATTCAGCGTGTTGAGAGGATTCAGAATAGTGTCTTAACTCCATTTTTTTTTTTTTGGCCAAACTTTAATATTATAATATGCTCCCATTTCCACAAAAATGGGCGGAATTAAAATCGGTTTGCGCCATTGGATTTTTCGCCTCGAGAAGAATCCGAATATACCACTAAAAATATGAAAATAAAAAATGTTCGGTCAACCTCCAAAAAAAAAAAAAAATTTTTTTGGCCAAACTTTAATATTATAATATGCTCCCATTTCCACAAATATGGGTAAAATTAAAAACAGGTTTCACCATTGGATTCAGCGCGTCGTGAGGATTCCAAAAGTATCCCCACATGTCCAAATATATTTTTTCCAAAAAATGTGAGAGAATTTAACTTGTGACCATATCGTTGGAATCCTCTCGGAGCGGAGAGTTCCCAAAAAATGATTCAGTTGATTCCGACCTATTATAACACCACAAAACACAAAAAACGGTTTTGGAAAATCTTAAAACGGCTCTCAAGGCCACAAAAATGGATGGAATTAAAATCGGTTAGCGCCATTGGATTCAGCGCGTCGAGAGGATTCAGAATAGTGTCTTAACTAAAAAAAAAAAAATTTGCCAAAATCCTAAGGCCTTAGCCTTAGTTTTTTTTTAAGGTTGACCGAACATTTTCGATTTTCATATTTTTAGCGGTATATTCGGATTCTTCTCGACGCGAAAAATCCAATGGCGCAAACAGATCTTAATTCCGCCCATTTTTGTGGCCTTGAGAGCTATTTTAAAATTTTACAATACTTTACAAGGAATTGGGCAAAACTGTTTTTTGTGTTTTATGGGGTTATAATAGGTCGGAAGCACCTGAATTAAGTTTTGGGAACTCTCTGCTCCGAGAGGATTCCAACGATATGGTCACAAGTTAAATTATCTCACACTTTTGGAAAAAAATAGATTTGGACATGTGGGGATACTTTTGGAATCCTCACGACGCACTGAATCCAATGTCGCAAACCGTTTTTAATTTTACCCATTTTTGTGGAAATGGGAGCATATTATAATATTAAAGTTTGGCAAAAAAAAAAAAATTGGAGTTAAGACACTATTCTGAATCCTCTCGACGCGCTGAATCCAATGGCGCTAACCGATTTTAATTCCATCCATTTTTGCGGCCTTTAGAGCCGTTTTAAGATTTTTACCTTGGTGCAAAAATAAAACGTGAAATCTGGCTTGGCTTCACCCTAGACTTTTATAACAGTTATAATTTTAAATAGGAGACCAAAATATAATTTTGTAACTGTCATATAAGTCTAGGGTAAAGCAAACCAAAATTTCAGCATATTAACCCAAGAACGGCAAAGGTCCTTAGTTGAGTCTGTAGCGAGATTCTTTTTTTCCTATGTGAAAAAAAATATATATATATATCTCACTACAGACTCACTTGAGGACCTTCGTCATTCCCGGGTTAAAAGTCAATTAGTTTATAATTAGTCTCTCCATCATTAGTGTCTGAAATCTGGGTAAAACCATAGACTTATGATTACACTTATTTAATTAATAAATAAATAAACTCAACAGGCTCATGCGTGTGGGGAGGATCCTCACACACATCACTTCTAGACAAAGTAGAAAACAAAGCCTTCAGTTTCATTAACTCACGTCCACTCACTAATTCTCTGCAGTCTCTCTCTACCGCTATTACAATAATCAGTATTACTCAGTCCTCTCAGTGTATACCACCCCCTCTTCGTAGAGCACATAGCACCCATCTTGCAACACAATCCCACCCCTACTCTGTGCAACTCTCCAACCCAAGAGCGAAATGTTATTCTCAGTCATTCTTCTATTCAACAGCTGAGCTCTGGAACTATCTCCCAGAATCAGTCTTTCCCTCTTCTTATGACTCAAATTGCTTCAAACTCTGTGTGTCCAGGCATTTTGGCTCGAATATCCCTTGATTTTGGCCCTGTCACTCTTTTAACACTGGGGGAGGCACTCTCTACAGGCAGTTCTGCTTCTTGTCTCCCTCACTCATATAGAAAAATAATTAAACAAAAATTACCATCACAGTTTTCTGCCATGCATCAGAATGTTTTCCTCCTTTATACATACTGTATATACAGTACATACATACATACATACATACCGGTACATGTTTAAAAACGGTTTTATCCAAAGAGAATATGGTTACAGTCTCACGTCCTAAATGGCAGCTTTCCAGGCAGCCCTGTCAAGGGCTGCCTTTGTTGTAAAATTCTATATTTTGAGATCGGACAGGAGTACCTGATCCCATGTCATTCTAGGTCTACCCCTAGCCGCAGCTTCCCCTACGTTCACAGTCCGGAATGTCTTCACCCAATTCTGATAATCCATTCTCTCCTCGTGTCCAAACCAACCAAGTCGGCTTGTGTGCATCACTTCACTGACACTCCTAATGCCCTTTATGATAGCATTAATCAGCTGTTTGACCAATTTTACCTCAATATCTCCAGCTGCTTTAAGCATCTCAGTGACAATGCCGGAGCTCCCAGCAGCTTTACTGGACTTCATTCTATCTATAGCACTTTTAACAGCGTCGTACCCTATTAAAGGCTGGGGGCCTTGTACTGAGACTACAGTGCTGAGCTGTTCCCTGTTCCATTCAAACTCCACATTTAGCAGTCTTTCATAATGCTCCTTCCATGCCTCTCTAATTTAGTTTTCTGAGTAAACGGTCATGTCACTGTCATTATTTATGCATCTTACACCCACGACATCCTTGCTAGTCCCTCACATGCTTAGCTAATATATACAGTATATCCCATTGGTATTATTAGTGCTACAAACTACTGTACCATAGTTCTATCACACTATCCTGTATGGTTTTCTTTGCCCTGTAGACCTCAGTTCTAGCATTACATTTGGCAGATAGGTACTCTTCCTTTCTGCCACATCCTACCTTCCATACTTTGAAACATCTCATCTTCTCTCTGACTGCAGCTTCTACATTTTTGTTCCACCACCAGGAGAACTTGTCCGGGTGGCCCCTTTGTTTTGCCACAGACTTTGTTTGTGGCATCAAGGAGGCTGCGTTCTATAAAGTTCTATTTGCTATCAACATCAGCTGGCCTAGCACCCACACTTCTTTCAATTTCCATCATTTTGTTGTGGAATCTGTCTCTGTACTCCACTTTTTCCAACAACCATACTTTCCTTTTTGGCAAAAGTACCGGTACTTTCTTTCTCACAGGATCTCTGCTTAGGTACATATCACACACTAAGGAGCTTGTGTTGGGGGATGCATTCTTCACCTGATATGATCTTAGTATCTCTAACCCATTTCCTGTCAGATTTGCTGATCAGAAAGTAGTCTATCTGGCTACTGGAGCCACCTGATTCATATGTTATCAGATGGCTCTTCCTCTTCCTGAACATGGTTATACACCACCATCCCTGTTGCAGCACAGTGCTCCAGTACCGGTATGTATTCACCTCCCAGGTTCCTTTGGTTATATCCCCGTCCTCCGTGCACGCCCTCAAATCCGTCAAAAAATATGCCCCAACATGCCCACAGTCTTCTCCCACAATAATTACTACCGTACCTCCCTTTCCTTGCATCCGGCAACCAACCCTATTTGTTAGTAGTCTTGGCAAATCCAACGTCAAGGCTATTAACCTAATTGCAATGACGACTTGTCTATTTTGACTGCTATGTCGTCATTCCAACCGCGGTTAAAAAGAAAACGTCTAGAGTCTACTCCTTATCTTGCTCTAGGAGACGTTGTACATTAACCAAAACTACCACCGAAGGTGAAAAAAGTATAGAAGAGAAGAAAAAGGGGTTTACCTTAGTTACCGCTCAAGGCCCATCCCGTGTTCCGTCATGCGCCGATCCCTGTCGAACGTGCGCATGAGCGACCCTCTCTTGTTATCATTTTTTCACGCGTCGCCATTGTTGAGTCCGCTTTTGTTGTGCTCCTTCAATTCACCCTGTTTTAGGTTCGTTTCGGCTTTTCTGGCCTTCTTTTTGTTAGACAGATGTTACGTGATCTAGGACACACGTAAATGGGCTCCTCAGTGTGTTTAATGGAGACGCGTGTGGAAATAGCTACCGAAGGTACGGGGGCGCCTGGCGTTCCTCGTATGTGTTTTTCATTCCTTTCTCTTTTCATATTCTTTTTTCCTGTTAGTCTGGGCATAGTTTAGCTTATTTTAGCCTAGCTTGTTTCTCATTCAGGAATTGCTATGCCCTATGAGTTTTCATATTTTCATAGCCTAGGTGTACAGTTGGTTCACAATCTGAGATTTCGTGGTGGCGGTGCTGTTTGTAGGGTTTGTGTCGGCCGCATTATTAGCGTTATTCCCGAGTCCCCCCTTTCGAGCCTTCATTGTGTCTCAAGGGCCTGGGCGCTTGGTGGTTCGTGATATCCAGGGGTACCCCACGGGGGCCTCTCCCTCACACCACAGGGTTTTTCGCCCCTGACACATTCTCTCCTCACGGCTAGGCCACCCTTTTTCTCGCCGGTTTCATTTACTGGTTTTTGTGTTCCCTTACTGTTTTCACCTCCATCCTTTCATTCCCTTTTGCCCAATCCTGGGGTACCCTACGGGGGCCCCTGTTTGTGCCAAACCACCCTTCCTGCCACTTCTCCTCATGGGCTTTGCTCTATCTCTGTGGGTGGGGTGGTTCCTGGGGGATGTGCCTCCTCTCCCCTGGTGTGTCTTCCTTGCCTCTCCCTTGACCGGTTGAGTCAGGATATTATCAAGGAAGACACTGCTCAGCTTGATGGCCATCGTCGCTTGGAGTCATAAGGAGTTGACGCTTTTTGCTGGGCCTGTGTTGGTATTCCCTAGACGCTCCTCTCGCTTTTTCGGCGCCGGACCATCTCGGCTGGTCCCGCAAATTTGCGGAGTGCTCGATTCGGTCCACGGACGTTTCGGCTCCCCGCAAATTTGCGGAGATCGCTGGGGGGTCTCGCGGTGAGGTGGGAGGGTTGTGTCGGTACGGTTATGCCTCCATTGGCCCGCAAATTTGCGGTTATAGTTGGCTTTCCCGGTGACCCTTTTTTGTGTCATCTTGTTGCCTGGTACTATATTGGTGTATGCACTTTCCTGGTGTTATGGACCCTGCATGTGAGGTGTTGAGTGGTGGTTAACACTTTCTCCATCTTTGCAGGTTCTGCTTGTGCTCTTCCGCCTCACCCGCCCTCCTCACCTCCATCGGTGCTCCCGGTTTAGAGTGTGTACGACTTCCAGTTTGCATGTGTGTTCCTGTTTACCCATGCTCATTCCCTGGTTTTTATTGGACATTATCTTCACTTACTCCGTCAACGTGCTGCTTATGGTGTGTGTTCTTCCGTTGCAGGTGGGATGCCTTGCTTTCGCCAGGGCTGTGGCTCCCCGTGCTTGGACTGCCACAGGTCCTGCTTACGCCACTCTCAATGTGTGTCCTCTACGGCCTACCTCCCTGCTTTGTGTGGCCCGTGTATGGACCTGGTGGATGTGGTGGACCATCACCCTGGTTCCTCTGACGCGGCAGTGGCCTCTGCATCCCTTCAGTCTGTGTGGGCGGTGGTCTCCCACCACATCAGGACTGTGGGCCACCGTTCCCCGGCCTTTGTTGACGACCGGATCCGCGTCGCCCTGGGCATCCCTGACCCGTCTGGGGGCCGTTTACCTGGCCCTCTCCCTGCTCGGGCCCTCCTCCCTGAGTCCCGTGGTCGGTCGTCACATCGTCGGGTGGATCCCCAGCTCCGTCCACGCTCTCGCTCTCCTCGTCGCTCGTCCTCTACTGCCCCTCCTCGTCCTCCTGCTCACCTTGACTCCGCCGTTCACCCTCGTCATGGTTCTCGCCCTGAGGCCGGGTTAGCGTCTCTGCCCCTGTACGCCCTCCCCTGGCCTCTCCGGATAGGGGCTCTACTACCTTCCGCCCGCTTCCCCTGCACAAAAGACGTCCTCTTCATTTGTCCTCTACGCGCGCGGATGTTCATGCTGTAGCTGGCCCTCTGCTCCCTCCTTCTACTCTGTCCAGGAGGGTCCGCCAGGATGTAGTTGCTTCTCCTCCTACTTCTCCTGCTTCGGTGCCTCTTCTTCCTTCTAGGTCTCGTCCCAAGGTGGAGGTTCCTCCCTCCTCCGCCTCGGTGTCGGGCCGCCCTGTTCTCTCAGCCCCGGGGATCCTTGCTCTGTTTCCCCCCGCGGCTCCTTCTGACCTCCTTCACCCGGCCAGCCTTCCCCCTCCCGTCATCCTGCTCCTCTTCCTTCTTCTATTCCTGATCTTCGCTTGCCGGCTCCCCGTGAGGGTACCCCGCCGCTTGACTCGGTAGAGTATAGCGAGGTTTCGGGGTCCCCTTTCTCGGGGGCTGACGTGTCGCTGGAAGAGGGGGATGGTGATGTTTCCCCCTCGGGCGTTAGTGATCGGGACCGAGACCCTCAGGACCGCCACGGCCGTCGTCGCTCGCCTTCTTTGGGCCGCGACGCTGCTGTTTCGTGTCATGGGTCTCGCTCTCGCTCACGCTCGCCCCTGCGGGCCGAACTATCTTCGGGGGGGTCGCCTCTCTCGGATCGATTTTCGGCTATGCAGGGGTGGGTTGTGTCACACTTCGACGCGCGCTTGGAGGCGATGCAAGAATCCCTCTTATCGCACTTCTTGGCGGTGACACAACCTCAGCGCCTCACCCAACCTACCCCTGCTTTGGTCCCCCTCCCCTCTGCGGTGGACCACATTCCTTCTCGCCCTGCTTCTCCGCCTGCCCGGTCGTCGGCTAGTACTGCTCCTGCCCTGACTCAGGTGGCTGCCCCTGCTGTCTCACATGCGGGGGTCCTCCGTCTGCTAGGGCAGGGTCCGCGCTTGCCCCCCATCCAAAAGGCCAAGGTCCCGTCGCGGACTATGCCGCTCCTCTATGGCTCCTTGGCTGTTTGGAAGGGGGTGCAGGCCTCCCACCCGGAGCGTGCTACCGACTTCCCGTCAGGTGAGAGGGCCCTACCTTTGGACTGGTCGGTCCAAATAAATGATAAAATGCAGTTCAGGGCGATCAGGGTGGATGGTCAGGTGGCCGACGTGGAGGTGCGGGCGTACCCGACAAGGACTGACCTTCAGTACTTTTCGGTGAAGCCCAAGCCCCCGTCTGCTCCTCGAACTAAGCTCTGGTCAGACTTCAGCCGCCAGGACATCCTTCAGGATGTTCAGTCCCTGGCTGTGTTAACGGGACTGTCCTCCTATGGGACGGGTTTGTGCGACGACGGTAAGCCTGGCTTAGCCGTCGTGCTCGATAACCCTCTCCCATTGGAGGCCTGGTTTGCTGAGGCCTTAGACTTTGCCAACCGTTCCGTCGACAGATCTATTTCAGTCCCTCCCCCAGAGTCGTCACTGCTTTTGCCTCCTCTGGTATCTGTCGGCGGATTGGATGGCAAGTTCTGGTCCTGGATTAGCGCTCCCAAACTTGAAATTTGTGCTATTGCTAACCCGTTCTTCTCCCACCCAGATAAGTCCTCTGTCGACAGGGATTTTACCTTGCGGCAGAGGGTGGCGAACTTATTGTCTTGTCTTCTAGGTTCCCTCCAGACGTCTGTTCACCACCTGCGACTTATCGAGGCGACTGCACCTGGCGATCTTCGCGAGGGCTTGGACCACGTTCGGCGGATCCACCTTCAGCTCGCGGTGTCTTTGGTTCCCGAGCTGAAGGCGGTTTTGTGCGAGGCAACTCGACAACGCCAGACGGTAAGGTCCTCGTTCTGCCGGAAGGCCCCTTTGGATATTCGTCAGGGTCTGTTATACTCTGAGCTATATACATCGGGGCTTTTTGCGCAGGATGCTTGGGAACGCTACGCTTCTCTGTCAGCGGACCCTGCTTACGACACGCAAAGACGCGCTGTGTCGCGACCAGGGTCTTCGCAGTCCCGTCCTTCTGCCGGTCCCCTTCGGGGTGCTGCCGCCACTGCTGCCGCCAAGAAAGGGCGCAGGAAAGGGAAGTTGCCGGCCAGAGCGTCGGTTCCGCCTCGCACTTCTGATCCTGCTCCCTTTCATCCCCGCCGAGAAGGGGCTGGCCAGCCTTCCACTTCCGGCCGCACTTCGACGGGGTCCGACGCACGACGGACAGGGAATGGGGTGACCCGCCCTTTTCGGCGAGGTGGGGGGGGTAGGGGTGGTCAACGTGGCTCTTATGACCGTAGGGACCGTCCCGGGGGACCCTCCACGTCAAAAAATGTGTAGGTTCTCCAGGTCGGTCTCCTCCTTGTTCTCCTTCTCGCCTCGCAGAAAGGGTCGCTCACCTCATCTCGGGGGCTCCCACAGGTTATTTTCGCCCTTGCGCCCTTCGGTGGCCACGAGGGACGTGGGGGCGGAAGATTGCACGGAGGGGTCTAACCTGGAGATGGAAGTCCAGACCCCCACTCAGCTCTTGTCAACGAAGCCGGCCTGTCTCTTCGGAGGTGGCCGACGTGATTACGTCCATGCACGGGCAGGAAATCGTCAAGGAGGTGAAAGCCGGTCACCCGGTTTTCCTCTCCCGTGTTTTTCTGGTACCGAAGAAGGACTGCGACGCGATGCGACCGGTGGTGGATCTGTCGGCCCTCAACGGGCACATCGTGAACACACGGTTTCGGATGCTGACGGTGCACCAGGTACGACTGGCCCTGCGACCTCTGTCGTGGGTAGTGTCGCTGGACCTCAAGGATGCGTATTGGCACGTTCCTATCCATCCTCGTTTCCAGCGATTCTTGGCCGTTCAGACTTCCGATCGTGTGTTCATGTTCGACAGACTTCCCTTCGGTCTCAACATCGCGCCGCGGATCTTCTCGAAACTGGTAAAGCAGGCTCTGGATCCTCTCCTCAGGGGCGGCCTCCAGATCCTGTTTAACTTGGACGACTGGTTGATAGTTTCAGACACCCTAGGACAGTGCGTCCACGACACCCTCACAGTAGTTCAACACATCACACAGTTAGGGTTCAAAATCAATATTCCCAAGTCACGCCTGACCCCGTCGCGTGTCGTGACGTGGGTAGGTCTCGAATGGGATCTGACCAACGCTACAGTGACCCAGAGTCAGCCAAACGCGGTGAAACTTCGCAGGAAGGTCTTCGCCGTGTTGCACTCGGTCTCCCTCACGAGGAGGATCTGGGACTCGTTAGTGGGTTCGCTGAATTGGGCCGCTCTGACCATTCCCTTAGGGAGGCTCAGGCTGCGCCGCCTAATACTCATGGGCAACAAGGTGTTTCCGTTGGCCCCTATGGATCGGCTCATGCCGATCCCGCGTACCATTCACAGACACTTAGGACACTGGGTTGCTCGGGGCACGCTCTCTGCGGCTGTGCCCTGGACCGCCCCCCGCCGACGATCTGGGTAGATACAGATGCGTCGAGCGAGGTAGGGTGGGGTTACCAATCCAACCTGGGACATCAACATCACGGCAGATGGGTGGGACACACACACCTACACATCAATGCCCTCGAACTGTTGGTTCCCTTGTTCTTCCTGAGGGACCACGCGCTGGCCCTTCGGGGAAAGTCGGTGGCCTTCAGGATGGACAATCAGACAGCTGTCCACTGTATCCAAAAGCAGGGGTCCTCCAGGTCTTTGACTCTGTTGGGGATCTCAGAGAAGTTGTTCTTCCTCGCGAACCGACACATCTCCCTGCACGCCTCCTACCTGCCCGGGACTGCCAACCTGTGGGCGGACACCCTGTCGCGAGGACAGGGCGTTCTTGTAGAATGGGCGATGAAACAGACTGTATTCGACGACCTCGCAGCTTCCTGGGGTGTTCCGGGGGTCGACTTGTTCGCATCGAAGGAGACGCGCAAGTTGCCTCAGTACCTATCCCTCCGGACTCGCACTCCGGAGGGGGGTCCGGACGCTTTCATGGAAGACTGGAACAGGTGGCAGTCGATATACATATTTCCGCCACCAGGCGCACTGTTGATGTGCAAAGTCCTCGCGCGGCTGCGGCTGTACCGCGGAAGAGTCTGGCTAATAGCGCCTCTGTGGCCAGCCCAGGCTTGGTACTCCCAGTTGAAGCGGTGGTGCCCGAGTCCGGTCCCTCTCCCTCTCTCAAACTTCCACTTGAGCCAGGTTGGCGACCTGCGGACCTCGTTGGCCTTCGCATCGTGGATGTTCGTGAGGCACGGTGGCTCCCAGTCCACGGACGGGACCTGACTGACTTCCTGAAGCGTTCATGGACGTCTTCGACTTGGGGGACTTACGAGTCCCACTGGAGGTCTTTTACTAGGTGGATACAGGACACTCGCCAGACTGTTAGCTCTCCTTCCCTCGTCCTACACTACTTGTTTCACCTCTTCCGTACACGTCGCTTTCAAGTCAA
Source organism: Paralithodes platypus (assembly GCA_032716605.1). Classification (NCBI taxonomy): domain Eukaryota; kingdom Metazoa; phylum Arthropoda; class Malacostraca; order Decapoda; family Lithodidae; genus Paralithodes; species Paralithodes platypus. Next base: position 31,714,414 of record CM064535.1, read on the forward strand.
CACTATACGTAACCACTTGTCTGCCATCCGGGAGGTCTTTGAGTCCGTCACTGGGCTGGTCGTTCCTCCGAAGGAGCTGGATTCCTTCATGAAGGCTGCCTTCAGGGAGCGACCGCCTCCGCGCCAGATCCCTCCTCAGTGGGATCTGGGGCGTGCTCTGGACCTTCTGGCTTCACACACATATACACGGGATACTACACCGGTTCAGTTGCTGGAGCGTACACTCTTCCTTGTCGCTCTGGCCACTGGGGATAGGGTGTCTGAACTCGCTGCCATGTCGCGGTCCCAGGAATGCATGCGCTTCTCCCCGTCCTTGAATGTCGTCACGTTAGCCCCCTCCCCTCATTTTGTTGCCAAGAATGAGAGAGAGACCCACGTTTTCAAGCCTTTCACCATCCAGGCTTTAAAGCGTGGGCATACTCACCATGTGTTGTGCCCGGTGCAGGCCTTGCACTCCTATGTTGAGTCTGTGGCTCCGACTTCGGGTACTGCTGTGTGGGTGTCTCCTCGGACTGGTAGGAGGCTCTCGAAGGTACAGATAGGACGCCACATTTGTCGGGTCATTCGTGCCAGTAACCCTGCTTGTCAGGGTTCTGCGCACGATGTGCGATCCTTTGCTGCCTCCTTACGGTTCCTGCAGACTCGTTCGTTGCCTGACGTCGCCTCGGCGGGTTTGTGGTCTTCTGTCCATACCTTCGTCTCCTCCTACCTCTCCATGTCCATTGTTAGACCCCCTCGGCCTGTGATAGCTCTCGGGAGTCGTGTTTCCTAGGGCTCTCGCGAAGTTGCCTGGTCTTCCCCCCTAGTCACTCTTTCTTTTACTTTGTTTTCTTTAGAAAAGGGGGGGAGGGAAGTACGGGTTTGCAACACTGGATTGCAAGTTTGGGATTATGTTATATGTATACAGTACATAAGTGTTTTTGCCTCATTGAAAATTGTGTTTTGTTTATGTGATCCATGTTTTTGTTCGTTTTGGAAGAATAGGGATTTTGTGTACAGTACTTTTTGGTTTAAGACAAGTCTATGATTTTGCATTACTATGAATGACGGGCACGTGTTAAAACTGCTCTTTTTAGCTACTCCTCAGTTTTTCACTCTTTTATTAAACTCTCTTGTTTAAATTGTGTTTCTTTGTCATTCATAATTTTGTCTTATGCATTGGTTTTTTTGGTATGTTGGGCTTGGATGTCCTCCTCCTATTTGTTATGCAGCCTTGACGTTGGATTTGCCAAGACTACTAACAAATTGGGAGGTTTGACGTACCTCCCAACCTACCAAATAGGAAAACCTACTATTTGGTAGTAGTCTTGGAAAATCCAACGTACATAATACCCTCCCTCACGCCGGACCCCTGCCCATCCGCGTTCTTCTGCTGACGTGAGATGTGATAACAAGAGAGGGTCGCTCATGCGCACGTTCGACAGGGATCGGTGCATGACGGAACACGGGATGGGCCTTGAGCGGTAACTAAGGTAAACCCCTTTTTCTTCTCTTCTATACTTTTTTCACCTTCGGTGGTAGTTTTGGTTAATGTACAACGTCTCCTAGAGCAAGATAAGGAGTAGACTCTAGACGTTTTCTTTTTAACCGCGGTTGGAATGACGACATAGCAGTCAAAATAGACAAGTCGTCATTGCAATTAGGTTAATAGCCTTGACGTTGGATTTTCCAAGACTACTACCAAATAGTAGGTTTTCCTATTTGGTAGGTTGGGAGGTACGTCAAACCTCCCAATTAATTCATTCCAGAACTCCTCTTTGACAACTCTACCTAAGCCTACTTGCTGATATAACATCTATGACGCTCGCCCCAACTTTCAGTCTTAGCAAAATTAGTCTTTTAGTAAACCTTTTGACTCCTATCACACAATCTGTAAACCTTTTAACTCCTATCACACAATCTGCCCATCTTTTTGCCACCAGGAAACCAACCCCTCCTGTGCCGTGTTCATTTCCCTTTCGTATGAAATTGAAACCTAATTTTTTCCAATAATCCCCTTCGCACTCCCCCCTCTCCACCGGATCTCCTGGGCACAACCTAAATCCACTCTGCGTCTCTCTAACATTTCCACAATCTCACCTGTTCTACCTCTCACTGTACGAACATTCACATTTCCGAGCCTGAACTTGGGGGAAGGATCCGCAGTACAGTAGGCCTAATGTCCTTTTGCGATTTTGTATCAACAGACTTGCAATGACTCTTATAAGTTTTGGTGATGTTCAGTATAGGTTGCCAACGTTGGAGGTCACTATCCCCAGGTAGGCCTATCCAGCTCCAGGCTGCCCCGGGTGGTTGTCACCCAGAGGCAAACACAAGATCTTGCTATGGGTGGGACCTAGGTGAGTTACTGTATACAATTAGACTAGTACAAGACAAATTTATTTACAGACACATGATGCCTGATCCTGCGGAGTTGATGTGTCTTTTCAGTTTTCAAGTCACTGTTGAGTGTCCATGTTTTGTAAACATTTAACAAAACAGGCTGTCTGGCTGAGCAGCCCCAAGGTCCCGAGCAAGGCCAAGGCCATAACCAAGCGCCCCCCACAAAACCCTCCCTGCTTACCACTAATAAAACCCAGGTGACCGAAGCCACTCCAAGGCGGGGAGATGAGGAGGATGCGGAAACGCCCGGGAAACCAGAGCCCCACCCAAGGCCTTGTGCCCCTCGGCAATTATGAAGTGAAAGTGGAGGGGCTGCGGTACAGTAATTGCACAGTACTGTACAGCATTAGCACTCCTGAGGACCTTTTTAAACTTATAATAAATCATAAAATGAGAATGGTGAGATACCGGTAGATATGTGAAGTTAATATGAAAAACAAGGTAGGTGAAACGTACGAGGAGCTAAGGCGGGGGGTTGAGTACCGGTATTTAGGATCAGTGATGAAGAGATTCAAACAAGCAGGTTTGGTTGGTTTGGGCATACCGGTACATAGACGATGGATGATCAAAGTTAGAAGAACTACCGTACAAGTTTATGAACACGGAGGGAGCTACTGTATGTAGAGAGGCAGACCTTGAAAGATGTGGGATCTGATCTCAAATTTGACAACTAGATTGAGGCACCCCAGAACAGGGCTGCCTGGAGTGCCACCATTAGAGCATGGACTGAAACCATAATTTGTATGGATCAGTCATTAAAGTGTATGTACGGTACCGTAGGAATATATTTGAGACACACTATCCAGTTAAACATATAAAATCTGGGCGGGTGCCCAACTCCGAAAGGAGTTGAAATAGGGGAGCTATCCCTCCGCCAAAGGCGGGTTTCTAGGGCCTTTCCTAGCTGATGCCGAGAGGATTGGGTTCTAGTCATGTGGTGATGGGCTGGTCTATCAGAGTGAGAGCTGAGCGATCTCTGCCATACCCATAGCTTACTCTGACTGTTCCTCTTACTTATATATCTTCTAGATCTCAAGTGACGGCGTCTTTTCCGTGGATCGACCTCCCTACTGCCAACCTAAAAGTTGGCAGATTGGGAGCCAAAGCGTCACATTTTTTCCCTTGCCCCTCAACTTTCCCTTCATAATTGCTGAGGGGCACAGGGCCTTGGATGGGGCTTTGGTTTCCCGGGCGTTTCCGCGCCCTCCTCAGCTCCCTGCCTTAGAGTGGCTTCGGTCACCCGGGCTTTGTTAGTGGTAAGCAGGGAGGGTTTTGTGGGGGCGCTCTATGGCCTTGGCCTTGCTCGGGACCTTGGGGCTGTTCGGCCAGGCAGCCTGGGGAACAACAACAACAACAACAACAACAACAACAACAACAACAACAACAACAACAACAACAACAACAACATATAAAATCTATTAATAAATACCCTTCCTTTAGGCATACTATTGCATAAATGAAAAATAGGTATCACAATTTTGTTTTAGTGATGATATATTCCGGGTTACAGGGTACAGGCACAATTCAGAGGAGAAGCAAGGATGATACAAAACACCTACAATTTCTACAAAACATCAAAAGTTCCATTCATAAATATTATTCTAACCCATACGGTAGTAGCGGTATGTCATTTAACCTTTTCTTTGGCACCAACAATTCTTTGGCACTTTTAGTTGTAGTGCAGTTATGCTCAAGTCACATGACTAACATCTAAACTTTTGTCAAGAGGAAAACTAGTTAACAAAACTGGATAAGGCTTGACATTTTTAGCAAGGAAAATGCTTGAGAAAACCAACGCTGAAATAGTGGAATAAGTACCGGTAGGACATGACTGCTGAGTGTGACTGACTGACTGTACCTTACTTGCATCTTGCGCAATTGCCAATCTGAAGTGAACCATCATGGTCAGATTTACTGGTATATAGACTTAAAGTCTTATGATGGCAAGTATATTCAAATAAACGTGCCTGCCTGTGTGGACAGTTTGTCTGAATCACACGATTCATGGCTTCAAACGAGGCACTGCCGGTGCTCATAAAGAACATTTAAAAGCTTAGGTTTGTTCATTGAGGCCATCCAAGATCAACAGGTAAAAATAGTGAGGATTTGCATGGCCCTGATAGGCCCTGACAAGATTTTGTATGTATGAAGGCATGCATGTACCGTATATAGCCTACACAGGCACATACCCTATAGCTGAGAGAGAGAGAGCGAGCCAGAGAGCCTGAACAAGGTAAAAAAAAAAAAAAAAAAAAAAAAAAAAACACACACACACACAACTCTATCACCCAGGAGAAGACCCAGAGACCCAGGCCCATTTGGGGTCTCCAGCAAAATATTCCCAGGCCCCAGACCTCCCGGAGAGGTTCCGGTCTCAACAGACAGACACGCAGTGAAGTTTTACCTCCACAATGCCCGCCTACCTCACATCCAGGCAGGGCCCTTCACATATACCGGCTCCCGTGCCAGGCGCTGACGGAGTATTATCGGCCCATTTGGGGTCTCCAGCAAAAGATTCCCAGGCCCCACACCTCCCGGAGAGGTTCCGGTCTCAGCAGACAGACACGCAGTGAAGTTTTACCACCACAATGCCCGCCCACCTCACATGCAGGCAGGGTCCTTCACATATACCGGCTCCCCGGGCCAGGCGCCGACCGAGTATTATCTAGTCCAACTGGCGCCCGACCCCCTCTTCCAACGACAGCGTTATCACTCATCTATTCACAAGCATTCTCCATTCATTCCTATCTATTACCACTTCTCTTTCGTAACACATGCGGTAATTTATGGAATTTGCAGAGTTCCTATAGGCTAAAGGGTTCCCTATGGCAATGAAAAAACTAAATCTATCTATGAGAGCTTATTATAGATCCATTACAACAATGAGACTGATCAACTGTTTACCGGTATGCCACAAAAGATAAATACATTAATGATACAGTAACATGAAAATCACTTCAATAGTTCATATAACAGTAATGACATGATATTGGCATACAAGGATACAGTATTTGTTGTCCACTCTCTTCACTGTAAGGTATTTTCAGCACAAACCGGAGCAATTTTGGTTGAAGATATGAATGAATATGTGAAGAAATACAAGAAAACAAACATGAAATAGCGTAGTTTTGTCCTGTTTATCACTTCCCAAGACTAAATTTGAACTATAAACCATAATTTTCTCTCTACGTACCGGTATATAACAATAAAGACTAAAATCAATGGACTCGGCTTTCGTTTGATACCCTGCTATTGTGGTTATATTCAGGCAAAGCTGTCTCAAACCAAGGACCCAAGACACGTGGCAAGAGTGGAAAAACATGGTACCGGTAACATGACGTAACTCCAGACGGTGAGATAACTTCGGACAAATATACAATGAACCAGAGTTATGGGATAAATACATGATGTTATGGAAAAAAATTATGTCTGCTGCGGTGTTCTTCCATAACGCAGTCATTTTTCCATAACTGTAGCTTACATACTTTTATCCAGAAATGTCCGAAGTATAGCCCCTGTCCGAAGCTAGGTCATTTCATGGTACGGTATCTGGTTACATCTAAAGTCTATTCACTACAGGTAGGCCTGAAATTTTGCCCCATAACCTCTTGTATCTTTAAAAATGCCTAGGAAAAAAAAAAAAAAAAAAAAAAAAAAAAAAACGGGCTGTAAACATCTACACTTATTTCTTGGTTGACTCTTCCCAAACAGTAAATGTCAGATCGATTGCTCTCACCCTTGTTGAGCTATAAGAGATTAGAGATCTAGATCTATGGTCTAATTATAGTGAATATATTTACCCTTATATATTAATAGTTAATAATATCCTATGTATTCATTCATTCTTCTGTACTTTTTAATAGGAGAAATAAATTAATATTAACAGGTGATTTCAATTGTAAGGAAGTCAATTGGGAAGGGTTGGATGCGGGAAATTATCATTGTCCCTTGGGAAAAAGTGATCACAAGATTTTAGAAATGGAGATGGATTTGGAAATCCATTAGGAGAAATGAAAGACATAAAATAAATAGATACAACTATGCTAAAACTGATTTTAAATCATTGAAACATTATTTCCAAAGTATAAATTGGAAGGAACTAGAAAGCCTGGAAAAGGTTCACGACAAATATAGACTTTTCTTGAAAGTATATGAAGAAGGCATACATAAATATGTCCCAAGGTTCCAATCAGGGGTAAAGAAGGAAAAGGAATGGTTCAATATAAGATGTAGTAAGGCACAGGATAGCAGAAACCGAGCCTGGAATATAGCACGGAAGAGACACAGTGAAAATAACTGGAATAAGTACAAGGAGAAAAGAAATGAATACGTAAAGATACGACGCGAGGAACAATATAAATATGAAAGGAATATTGTAGAGAAGTGCAAAAATGAGCCAAAACTATTTTATAGATTTGTAAATGGAAAAATAAAAACAAAAGGTATTGTCAGACTAAGAGATGGAACGAACAGCTATGAGAAAGATAAAGACTTGTGTGAAGTTATGAATGAAAAGCTTCAGTCAGTGTTTGTAAAAGAGGAGGAGTTTATAGAACCTAATAGAGAAATGAGAATACCACAGATGCCTGAAATTAAAGTGACAAAAAGTGAAGTGCTGAAATTGATGCAGGATTTGGACGTGAGGAAATCAATGGGACCAGATGGAGTGGCTGGATGGATCCTCAAAGAATGTGTGGAAGAGCTAGTGGAACCAATCTATGACATCATCAAATCTTTACTGAATGAAGGAGACCTGCCAGTGGAATGGAAGAGAGCTAACATAGTACCTATTTACAAAGGAGGAGGCAGAGAAAATCCGCTTAACTATAGACCGGTGTCCCTCACTAGCATTATTTGCAAAATTTATGAGAAAATTATAAGAAAAAAGTGGACACACTTCATAGAGACAGGGGGTGCTTAGTGAGAAACAGTTTGGATTCAGGGAAGGGAGATCTTGTGTATCTAATTTATTAAGCTTTTATAGTAGAGTGGTAGATGTTACACAAGAGAGAGAGGGATGGGTTGACTGTGTTTACCTGGACCTGAAAAAGGCCTTTGACAGGGTGCCTCACAAAAGGTTATTGTGGAAATAGCAGGTTGTTAAAATGGATGGAAAACTTTTTAATAGGAAGAGAAATGAGGACCACAATACGAGACGAATATTCACAGTGGAGGAGTGTGACGAGCGGAGTACCACAGGGATCAGTGTTGGGTCCGATAATGTTCCTACTTTATGTAAACGACATGCCAGAAAACTTGAATAGTTATATGAATATGTTCGCGGATGACGCTAAGATCATGAAGAATGTCACCTGTATAGAAAGTTGTCAGGGTCTTCAAAAGGACCTAGATAAGTTGCACAGATGAAGCCACACTTGGAAAATTAGTTTCAATGCAGAAAAGTGTCATGTTTTGGAAGTGGGAACAAGTGAGATAAGGCCAAGCTGGGAGTACAAATTAGGAATTGAAAAAATCGGCAAAACATGGCATGAGAAGGACCTTGGAGTGATAATACAAGATGATCGATCACCGGAGAAGCATATTAACATGATCACTAGAGGAGCATATGGAATAATAACCAATATGAGAGTGGCATTTAACGATTTGGACGAAGAAATATTAAGAAAACTAATAATGACTATGATAAGACCAAGATTAGAATATGCAGCAGTGATATGGTCACCACTCACCACATTTGAATAAACACATAAACAAATTAGAGAACGTCCAAAGGATAGCAACGAAGATGATCCCAAGATTGAAGGAGTTGACATATGAGGAAAGACTTAAGACACTACAACTGCCTACCTTGAAAGAGAGAAGGGAACGAGGCGACTTAATAACGACGTTCAAGGGAGTAAAAAGTTTGGAACGAGTAGATAGGGAAGATCTATTCGTGAGGGATGATGGAAGGACAAGGGGACACGAGTTTAAACTGAGGAAGGGCAGATGTCGTAAGGACACTAAATTCAGCTTCCCATAGCCTATAGAAGTATAGAGACTTGGAACAACTTGGAGGAGGAGGTGGTGAGAGCGAAGAACATTAACGTGTTCAAATCTAGGTTGGATAAAAGTAAATATGGAAATAGGACAACATAAGCTATGATATGTAGGTCCAAAATACTGGGAATTGGGAATATCCCCTTCACCACCACTAAGTAATTTTCATCATATTCTGGTTACCATTAGTGGATTTTCTTTAGTACAATATATGATCTACCTCTAAGACTCAAATGGGTAAATACGATCTCAATATACAATACTGTCTTCATAAAATAGGTCCTTCTTAACCCCTTGAGTACCAGTGGCAGCGACGCACGTTATGCATCGCCTATGTATGTAACGCTAAACCCCAGCAACGCAATGGTTGCGTTCGCGTTAATTACTCGTCTTATGGCACCTAGAGGGTTCAGATTTGTATGGGAACTACGGTAATTTAGGATCCCACGGAACAATACCGATGGTTGGCAACTTTCCAAGTCCAGCCGCGTGCGTATGGGCGTGCGGGAGTGATTTTCCAGTATATTACCTACCCATCACCCCATGTTAATTGTGACTTTCCGTCGCCCCCCAGGACCCATAAATGACCTAGGTGAGCGTTTTGTTGTTGTTTTTCCTCAATTACTAACCCATTCCATGTGTTTTCAGGAAATACAAAAATGACAAGTGGCTGGTCCTGGAGTGTACATTTATATTAAATCACTTGGGGTCCACCGGGTTCAACTGCTTATAATAGTCTAATTTTAGTTAGAATCAAAGGTAAAAAGGCGTCATGGTGCTGAAGGGGATAAAGGTACTGGTACTGTACATGACTACGAAAACAGAAACATACCGGTAGAGGGATGTGGAAGGCCGCAGGCATGCGACGGAGGATGGCCCGGTCCATTTCCTGGGGTCGGTTGGTGGCCCCCATGACGATAACACAGCGGGAGTGGTCCGTGGCCAGGCCGTCCCACTGCTGCAGGAACTGGGCCTTCATCATGGCCGTCGCTTCATGGTCGCCCGTCGTTCGCACCCGCAGGAACGAATCTGGTGTCAAGACAAAAGCAATTTTATGATGCGATTAAACAGTTAATTCAGGCTATAGTTTGACAATTTGATACAGAATAGGAAGGGTATGTTGTTGTTGTTGTTCCCCAAGCTGCCTGGCCGAACAGCCCCAAGGCCCCGAGCAAGGCCAAGGCCATAACCGTGCGCCCCCACAGAACCCTCACTACCGACCACAATAAAGCCTGGGTGACCGAAGCCACTCCATGGCGGGGAGCTGAGGAGGGTGCGGAAACGCCCGGGAAACCAAAGCCCCACCCAGGGCCCTGTGCCCCTCAGCAATTATGAAGAGAAAGTTGAGGGGCAAAGGAAAAAATGTGACGCTTTGGCTTCCAATCTAGGTAGACTGGGAGATCAATCCACGGAAGAGACGCCGTCACTTGAGATCTAGAAAATATAAAAGTAAAAGGAACAGTCAGAGTAAGCTATGGGTATGGCAGAGATTGCTCAGTTCTCACTCTGATAGACCAGCCCATCACCAGAGGAAGGGTATGTAGAAGTCAGAGGGTTGATTGGGCCAGTTTTTACCCATATAACTCTCACAGATCCTTCCTAAGCTGTGTAAAATTGTCAAATGATAGCCAGAACAAACTGTCAAACTGTCCTCCCTAGACCTCCATCAAGATTAAAAAAACACCCACCCAAGACCACCTTTCAAGATAAATTTGTACATTTTTCAATAGAAAAAGCTAGTTCCTCTTAACCTCTGAAGTGCGCATGGGGGTAATTGGAAACGTCCCCCTGTGCTGACGTATTTGAGGTGTTTCCGTCACTAAAATATTCATTGTGCCATTAATAGCATTAATACTTATCCATATGCGCCTATTATGGGTTGATTATAAAGGTATTAACCTGAAACAACAATAAAACGAGTGAAAACAGCGTTTGGATGGTCAAAATCGGAGATATAGCCCGCGAGTTGTATAATGTATGGGTGAGGCAATCTGCTTTCCCGCCAATTTCCCCCAAGGCCACTGAGACACAGTCGATCGATACTCTCTCTCTCTCTCTCTTGCACTCGCTTGCTATCAGTGATGACCACACCCTCCAATCGGATTTCTAATGTTAGCACGAAAATATACCTCAGAATAAGGGAATAACAGGGAAAATAGGTGATAACTGAAGGAGAGGAGGAAAGTGGGGAAGGAGGGGAGGTAGAGGACTGAGATTTTGCATGGCCCAGGGGCCAAAAAAAAAAATAATAATAAAAAAAAATAAAATAATTTTTTTTTTTTTTGTCGATGTCAAAAGTTGATTTTTTTTTTCTCTGACTCTTAAGAGTCTCCCCGCAGTGCGCCGGGGGAACTCTTAAGAGTCTCCCCGCAGCTCCCGGGTTAAATTACAGGCTTGTTATCTCGTCAGGAAAAAATGGAGACCTTAATAACACAGTCTTAATATTGACTAAAAAATGAGGCAAAAACATCTTAAATTCGCCAAACTAATATCTGAAAACTAATAGGGCTAAACATAAAGAAGAAGGGGGACCTGAAAGACGACCCATCTCCCCTTAACACTGAATGATCGCAATGCTACACCGGGCGTCAAGCCGAAGCCATTGTGTCTGAAGGCTTGAAGGTATATGAGAAGGAATACGAGAAAATTCACATGAAAAAGCATAGTTGTTTTTTTAGTTTTTCTTTTGTGTTGTCCCTATTCGGCTCCGTCTCGAGACCCCCCCCCCCCAAAGGGGGAAAAAAATAGGGTATGCACCTGAGTAGATAGATAGATAGATAGCTTTGTTTTGGCCATTTGATCATTCCCATAAACATAATTGAAACTATCTATCCCATTTTGATTTATTTATTTATTTTTTATTGGGGGTGGCCGACTCGAGACAGAGCCCGAACAGGGAAAACACAACACAACAAAATTATAATATAAAACTTGCAAAATAAACAAACCAAAACTTGGACGAACACAGTAAAAAGACAAAACAACTTATCAAAATCGCTATGTGGAAACTACGCTTAAGCAAAATAATGTTTTTTTATAATTAAAAGAACACAATCCACCACATAAGGTGTACATTGCTACATGAGCAAGTTAATCTGTTTCCCAAGCAAACAAATCACACATAAAACAACGCACTATCGCCACGTTCAAGGAATTAGTCATAACAAAAACAAAACACAAAAATCACACATATCTCGGTCGTCCAGGAGAAATATCCAGAGATCCGGGCCCATTTGTGGTACCCAGCAATTGAAAACTATAAACCACAATTTTTTCTTTGCATGTAAAGTAATAAAGATTAGGGTAAGACTGGGTAATTTCGCTGCGGCGCTAATAATTTGCATTCAAACGCCGATATCTCCGAAACTATTGCATGGATTTGGCTGCAGTTTGGCTTAGGTTGTATAGCTAGTTTGGCTTAGGTTGTAGAGCAGGTTTGGCTTAGGTTGTAGAGCAAGTTTGGCTTAGGTTCTAGAGCAGGTTTGGCTTAGGTTGTAGAGCAAGTTTGGCTTAGGTTGTAGAGCAAGTTTGGCTTAGGTTGTATAGCTAGTTTGGCTTAGGTTGTAGAGCAAGTTTGGCTTAGGTTGTAGAGCAAGTTTGGCTTAGGTTGTATAGCTAGTTTGGCTTAGGTTGTAGAGCAAGTTTGGCTTAGGTTGTAGAGAAAGTTTGGCTTAGGTTGTAGAGCAAGTTTGGCTTAGGTTGTATAGCTAGTTTGGCTTAGGTTGTAGATCTAGTTTGGCTTTGGTTTTGTTGCAGTTTCGCGGGGCCTGGAGCCGGGGCTAGCGGCGCGTCTGACAGTACGGTCGGGTGTGTGTGGGTAGTCTGTATGTGTGCTTGTTTGTTTGTATGTTTGTGTGTGACACAGTGTTGGCAGTAGCCGTCAGCTGCTGCCTGGTACTTTGCACTAGCAACCTACACGCCGCACCCACACAAGACACGTCCACACCCGCACTAAATACTTCCACACCCATAGGCCTAATAAATACGTCCACAACCGCACTAGACACGTCCACCCCCGCACTACATGTCCACAACTCCACACCCGCACTAGACACAGTGGCGCCTAGGCCTACACGTGTGACACACCTGCATCTCTGCCCGCCCTGTTCAGTTGTGTGTGTATTGGCATGTTTTCATTGCTTTTACCTGTGCGCTAGTGTATTGTCTGGCCATTAATCATATAATGTTATCTAGTTTACTAGCTAGATGATGCGTAAAATAGGTCGCGGCGAAATTTCGCCGCGAGAGTAACTTTTTTCAAAAAATCGGCAGCATGACCAAAACATTATATATATATTTTTTTTTTGGGGGGCATCTATAGCAGAAAGGCTGAATGTATAGATAAAAAACTAAAAATTTAAAATTCCATTTGTGGCAGTTTCTATTTGTCAAAATATGCAATTTTCGGCGAAATTACCTCGTCTTACCCTAAAAAGAAAGGATTCGGCTTTTGTTTAGCACCTCGACAATATATACAGACTAATAGTACAGTAATCTCTGTCTCGAGTCGGCCACCCCCAATAAAAAAAAATAAAAAAGGGGGGTATGTGCCAGAGTAGATATATAGAATATTCTTACAGTTTTTACAGTAGATCCTCTGGAAAAAGGCAAACTAGGCCTGTGTATCCAGCTCAGTGCCAGTACTTGCACTGCTGCGGTCGTTCACGGTGTTGGCGGCGGCGGTAGCAGACGCAAAATTTTTACTATTCTGTATTTTTGCTTTGTAATCAAACTTCAAATCTTATCTTCCCCATACTTTATCAAGATTACTTTCAAACTTCCTTACTGATTCGGAATCGACTACATACTGGGGCAGTGCGTTCCACTCATTTACCACTCTATCACAAAATTAGTTCTTTGCCTTATCAAGCCTATTTCTTTCCTTGTAAATTTTCTTAGAGTGTCCTCTCGTTCTTGTTCCCTCCCGCATCAAGAAGATACCTTCACACACATCCTTATCATACTTTCCTGACACTATCTTAAAAGTATCTATCATATCCCCTCTCTTTCTCCTATATGCTAGTGTCCTCAACCTCTGCTCATGGTCCGCGTTCTTCAACGTTGGTACCAGCTTGCTAGCTCTCCTCTGCACTTTCTCCACTGCTTCTATATCCTTTACCATATATGGAGCCCACACCTGGTTCGCATATTCCAGGTGCGGCCTAACCAGCGCTGTATAGAGATTCCTGAAGATTTCTTCATCCATTGACACAAATGTCCTCCTTATCAGCCCTACAATTCTATTGGCTTTATTTATCTTTTCCGCTAAATGTTCCGAGAAATTTAACTTATTGTCTATCACTACTCTTATATCCTTTTCTGCATTCACTTCCTCCATCGCTTCATACATACTGTATCCCACCTTGTCTGTCTTGCGTGTCCCAATCCGCATGTACAGTACTTGCATTTTTTTGGATGAAAAGGCATTAACCAATGTTCAGACCATCCCTTCATTCCCTCCACATCGCCTTGAAGCAAATCCACATCTTCCTTACTCCTCACTCTTCTATACAGCTTGGTGTCATCTGCATAAAGGTATATCTCACTTCCATTAGTTATAACTTCAGGCAGTCGTTGATAAACATAACGAACAGTAGTGGTCCCAACACAGATCCCCGAGGTACCCAACTTGTAACTTCCCTCCACCCCGAGCCTATTCCATTTACCAGTACCCTCTGTCTCCGATCTTTCAGGAAGGCACCTATCCATTTCACACATTTCTCTCCTATACTATAGCTTCTAATTTTCTCTATTAGCCTTTTATGTGGGACCTTATCGAAGGCCTTCATAAAATCGCAATATACCACGTCTATAACATCCCCATCCTCCAGAATTTGCATCCAATCATCTACCACCTTAATTAGCTGTAATACTGTCGACCTCCCTGGCAAGAATCCGAACGGTCTCTCACTGAAAAGTTGGTTTGATTTCATGTTCCATTATTCCTTCTCTAATTACAGTTTCCATTAGTTTACACACAACACTTATCAAACTGACTGGTCTAGAGTTTCCTGGGTCATTTATCTTTCCCTTCTTAAAAATAGCAGTTATGTTTGTCTCTCTCCAGTCCATCGGGATTTGTCCTGTATTAAAAGATACCTCAAATAAAAAATGTAATGGTTCTACTAACATCTCACCTCCTTCCTTTATGATTCTTGGATGTATCCCATCTGGTCCCGGGGACTTACTTCTGTTAATTTTCCCTATAGCACTCCTAATTCTAGCATGGGAAAACTCTATTAGTTCTAGTGCTGGTGCCTGTTTGATGGGAATAATAGGCACTGCATCATCCGACTCCTCTGTAAGTACCTCCCCAAAGTATTTCCCCAGCACCTCTGCTTTCTCCTTATCAGTTTCTGCTCTATTCTTATTGTCCAAGTCTCTTATCAGTTCTGGGATACCTACTCTTCTTGTTAACTTTTCCTGAATATACTTCCAGAATGTTTTTGGATTATCCTTCACATTTCTTGCTATCTCTCTTTCCCTCTCCTTCACCCCCCTCCTTGTCTCCCACCTTATTTTATTGTTTATTTGTCTGCCGTTCCAAATCCACTTCTTTAGTTTCTATACTAGACCCATTATTCTTTAACAATTTTAGTCTTTCCCACAAAAGTTTCTTCCTACTTATCCATGTCCAAAGCTTTCTTTTCATTGGCAATTCTAGGTTAGTTCTTTTCCTTAATTTTGTTTTATCCTTATATTCTCTTACTGGTACACATTTGGATATAGCATTCTCCAGTTTGACTCTAATCTTCCTCCACATTCCTTCAGTGTCTTCCCCATTCAAGTACTCCCCCCCAGTCAATGTCCAAACACCTTCTCAGCAGCTCATAATCTGCTCTATCATACATGTTTTTGTTTTTTTTGCTTCTATTATCCCTCTCTGTTTTAATATTGCAACTAAAACTTATACAGGCATGGTCACTACGACCTATAGGGCTATCCACATTGACATCTTCCAATATATCCTCCTCATTACTAATTATCAAATCTAGTACTGTACACTCCCCTGCGTCCCATCTCTGTATCTTGTCATCTCCGTAATATGTTGCGTTAAAAAATAATCTCTCACTTTCTCTATGAACTTGTATTCTAGGATACTCTGTCCCGCTGGAGTAGTATAATTTGCCCAGTTGATCCTTGGCAAATTGAAATCTATCAATATCTTATATTTGTTCTCTCTATTATCTATTTCCTCCATTGCTTACAGTAGGTTATCATCCTCTTCCCTATTATTATTTGGGCTTCTATATATAGAGGCAATTAGAATTGACCCTCTTGCACATTTTACTTCAATACACAAATACTCTCAACACTGCTGTCTCAAATCCACCTCATTTACCTTGAGTTCTTTTCTTATATAAATAAACAGTCCTCTTCCAACCTCTGCTCTAATATCACACATTACAAAGCCACTCCAACAGCTTCCTTTCTCTCCAACACCCTTTCTCCCGTCTCTACACTCTACAAAAAGTAGATACGCAGTGCTGTTGTAAAGGCTTGTTTCCACATAGCAATTTTGATTAGTTCTTTTCATCATCATCAACTCTGACGCCCCGCTTCTAGACAAAGCGCCCCAAAAGGGAAGGCCATGGCAGAAACTGCCTCCAGGTTCCCAGACATTTCCCGACTGACCCACTCCAGTGCCATTTCCACTAAGTGGATTATGAGCATGAATACTGAAGGAGCAGACCCAGAGCAGTCCCTCACCCGGATGGCAGTTCCACCACTGTTTTGCTATTTTATTTACCCTAGTGAGGCCCTGGCTGGAAGCATACCAAGCACAGGAATTTTCTGAAGATAGGAACCAGTGGTCCACTGCTCCAGAGGCTGATTGCGCCACCAAAGTGGCAGGCGGTGGGGTCGCCGCATCCCTACGCCTGGTTCTTTTGCCTTTATATTGTCTTTGTTAGTTTATTTTGCAAGTTTTACAATTTTATTTTATCTTGCAATACCTTCACCTGACATAAAAAGACTAATAACACACAAAACAAAGCCACTCCAACAGCTTCCTCTCCCTCCAACACCCCTTCTCCCCTCCCAACACCCTTCGATAAGTAGATACGAGGTGCCATTGTAAAGGCTTATTTACAGTATACCTCAATACGTTATTTTGTTATTTCCACATACTGTACTGTAGTGATTTGATAAGTTCTTTTGTCTTTATATTGTGTCGTCCCAGTTTTGGTTTGTTTATTTTGCAATTTTACATTATAATTAAGGAACACTCCATTTGTATACATTAATCCTCCATTACAAACCCCAATTCACCTGAATAAATTAATGAAAGCATATGGTCCTCCCGGGATTCAATTCTCGGGACACCACACCCAGAACATAAGCCTCTAAACCATTACGCCACCATCACAGTTCCTTCACCTAACCTGACCTGATCCAGCAAAACCCCCCAAAGGAACTGACCGATCTCGTCAACGAAGACTATGCAGGGCTGGATCTTGGCGGCAAGAGAGAAGACCGCGGAGGATAGCTTCTGTGACTCCCCATACCACTTGTCCGTGAGGGAGGCCACGTCTAGGTTGATGAAGTGCGCCCCGGCCTCCTTCGCCACCGCCCGGGCCATCAGGGTCTTCCCGCACCCCGGGGGACCGTGAAGCAACACACCTGGGGAATAATTAATAAAAATGAATAAATACAACAAATAATAAAAAGGAAATTCCCGGCGCGACCGAAGCCACTCCAAGGACCCGTGCCCCCAGGGGGGGGGCAGGGGATAGTTGTGACGGTTTGGCTCCCGAAACTGCTCTCCGCGGCCGGCATCCGGTTGTCAGTAATGGAATACGCAAGCCCAGCCTGGGCTTCTAACCTAGCTGAAACACATCATAAGACCTTACAGACTATCCAAAACAAAGCCCTGAAGATCATTACAGGTTGCACAGCTACTGCACCCACAGATCATCTATATCAAGAAACCAAAATCCTCAAAGTCAAAGACCATCTGGACATGAGAGGCACTCAATTTCTGGCAGCAGCCTCCACGAACCAAGACCACCCACTAAACTACATGGCAACACACCCACAGACACCAAGAAATATCAAAACAACACCCAGCACACGGTATCACACACAGTTATTGTCCTCTCTCCCTCCCTGCCCACCCCGAACCAACTTTCAGAAGCACATCCATACTCATATCTCTCGCCAATCCATCCACTCACTCACAGACAACACGCAGCTGCATGCACGACCTCCCGAAATCCATCCTTCCGAATCCTCCCTCCCTCGCGAGGACAGAGTCCACCTGGCCAGGCTGAGATGCGGACACCATCCAGCTCTCCTGAGCTATCAGAAGAGACTGGATGACTCCGTTGTCGACGCCTGCCCGGGATGTAACACAGCACCCCATACCATTAAACACATCATAGAAGACTGCATTTCACACAACCACTTACGCCAACAACACAACCTACACTCAATGAGAGCTCTGTGGGAAAGCCCGATCGTGGCCATGGCCTTCCTCAGGGACTCGGGGCTGTTCGGCCAGGCAGCTTAGGGAACAACAACAACAACAACAACAACAACAAATAATAAAATAACTAGTGGTATCAAAATATACAGTACTGTATATCTATTATATTTCATTAAATACAATTAATAATAACTACTGATTATCAAATTATGTATATAACCATTACATTTTATATCTTATACAGTATACACATTATGCTGCTTCCCACCTAAGGTGGCTCACATAAAAATAAAAAAATAAAATAAAATATAACATACATAGAATAGTTTATCTTCCTTTTCCACTACGTGATAATGGCTTAAACAGATTGCTTTTTGGCAGTTGGACTATGGTGAATAAAGTCTTGACATAATACTGACTCATGTCATCACTGTGGCTAATGTTGGCATACAGTGGAGCACTGAACTTCGCGCCATCTAAGTTTGCGAAATCAAACTTAGTGGAAAACTCCAAATATTCCCCAATTCCAAGCTCGCGCTAAACTATTCAATCTTGGCGAGTTGGCGTAACCCGAAATAGAGAACAAAAATAATGAATCAAACTAAGAAAACCAAAAAAAAACAAGCAAGTGAACTGAACTACAAGAATCTGCCATTGTCAAGGTGTTTGCTGCTTCGAGACAACATCCGAGCATCACTTTCTGCCGCCATCTTGCATTGTGTGACGTCAACACTAGGCCAGCCACTCACAGTCCACCCGCCATTGTGTTGGGATACCACCTATTTATAAGCATTTTTGTGCCTGAACCTTGTATCACTCGCGTTTATTATGGCCTCTTTATCCAGTGATAGGGATGGTGGGCATGGTTGTAGCGATGAAGGAAATGAATGCCCGGGACCATTACAACAGGAAGCAAAGGCCAGTCGAGCATGCCAACCGTATCGGACTGAAGCCACGGAAATATTACAATGAGTTAGGCTAAATAAGACAATTATATATAATAAGTCTTCCTGGTAAATAAACTCCTCATAATATGTATGTATGTATACAAGGGGAGATAGAAGGGCAGGAAGACCCCCATTGAGCTGGAGAGACTGTGTAAGACAAGCTTTGGATGATAGAGGAATGACTATAGATCAGGCAAGAGAAGTAAAGTAGTAATAAACAGAAATGAATGAAGAATGCTTGTATTTACCTAATTGTAGTTTACAGGAGTTGAGCTAAGCTCGTGTTGTCCCGTCTCTCAGTCTACTTTCATCCAATTTTGTCTTGAACACGTGGTCATTTGGGGGAAGGGGTCGGGTGCAAGTTGGACTAGATAATAGTCCATCAGGCGCCTGGCCCGGGGAAACGAGTTATATGAAGGGTGCGCCTGGAAGTGTGGTGGTAGGGCTTCGCTGCATGTCTGCCTGCCGAGATCGGAACCTCTCCAGGTGGTCAGGGGCCGGGGGAGTGCTTGAGGTACCTTGGTGACCCTGGTCTCTGGGTCTTCTCCTGGATGACCTAGATGTGTGTGAATTTGTGTTTTTGTTTTTGTGTGTTCGTTGTTTTCTGTTGTCCCTGTTCTTGCTCTGTCTTGAGTCGGCCACCCCCACAAAAAAAAAAATTGGGGATTGGGCCTGAGTAAATAGATAGATAGATAATATGTATTTATCACATGCTTTCATAAATATCATTTAGGGGTGTTTGGTGTTGGGAGTGAAATTAATTAATTAGGATTATTTATAAGTATTTTCTTCCTACTACACGTATGTATATACTGTATTGTATGTATTTTGGGGGAAATGGGTACTTTGGGGGTGGCAGTTTGAATGAGGTTGGATCCAATTACCATTTTCCCATAAGAACAATGCCCTATCTTCGCGAAATCAACCTTCGCGCGTTTGTTTCGGCACCAATTAGCTGCGACAATCGGTGCACCACTGTAGTGCTAACAGTTCTTCAGCAATACCTAAAGCTCTCCTGCAGCACCTGTCTGCACCACACCAGCCTCAACAGTGCTACAACATGCCGGAGCCATAATAAGACTTTACGGTAGCCTATAGGAAAACTGGTCTTAAGTTTAACTTCCCTTTTCTTTTAATAAGTAGTTTAACCAGAACATTGAGTTACAAAAAGACTCCCCCAACGGTCTAAACTTTCACATTAATCCCTTTTAGTTGCTTGTACAAGATGCAGTAGGACACATGGGACATACTTTTTTTTCCTCCACTAAAGACAAACTAAAGAGAGAGAAAAAAAAAAACAGACAATCATTTACAGTACTCTTTCATACTTTCTTCCATGGGTTAATAGAACCGGCTATTAACGGATATCGTTCGTAATAACAATAATTCCCAATGAAATAAATGAAAGCATAATATCCTCCGGGGATTCGAACCCAGGACACCACAAACAGAATTTAAACGCTTTAACAATTACAGAATACCATCAAGACAGTTAACACTCAACGAGCGGCTAGGTCGGTAACTTCTACTACCTGCCAAGCAGGTGGTTTTACCCTAAACGAGCTTATTTCCGTGCTAATTTTCATGCATAAACAAGAGCCAGAGCGTAATACAATTATGTATCCCTGAAAGGACGATAATTGAGCTTTCCAATGACACCAGAACCATCCTTCTACGACCACGGGTTCTCTTGCAACGATCGTGCAACACGAAGGAAAAATCCCTAAAATACAGCAATTTCTTAAGTTTTTACCCTGTATTGCGGGACCAGGGATGTGGTGGGATATGAAGACAGTGACAGTGGCGGGACAACGTCCATGCTGAACGGTCAGAGCCTATCCGCGCTACTCCCACTGGTCTGACTCTCTCTCAGAGCCGATTACGTGCTCAACATGGCATGCGACTATAGCCGGGCCCCGCCACTTAGTCCTTGGTTCTCTAGTCCGACTATAGCCGGGCGCCGCCAAAGAGGGGTTAAAGACCGAGTACTGTACATGACCATTTATTAAATACTAGATATCAATCTAATCATGTACTAAGACTCAACTGCACTATGAATGGCGTAATGTTTATGCGAGAGAGAGAAGAACAAGGAATGGGGCACAAATCACTAACGATCCGACCTCCTAAATTAATTGTTACCGGTACTATACCTATAGTATCGTTAGTGAGTGCTGTACTGTATTTTATATATTATTTTGTAATAGTATAGTTATCTTATCAATATTTGTATTTTGTACTATTGTTAATGTCTTGTCATGTTGCAAATTTGATTTTAAATAATATTTTGACATTTAACATTTAGTTTCTTTATTCATGCAGAGTTTAGTAAAATTTGCCAGAACGTCCCGGACTTCCCAAACTTGACTACTTCCTTTAACGTGACGATAGTGCGTTGTTATATGTGCGATTAGTTTGCTTGGGAAACAGATTAACTTGCTCATGTAGTAATGTACACCCTATGTGGTGGATTGTGTTCTTTTATTTATTTAATAATTTTCATTTTAGTAAGCGTTGTTTCCACATAGCGATTTTGATAATTTAATTTGACTTTATATTGTCCTTGTCCCAATTTTGGTTTGTTTAGTTTGCAAGTTTTACATTTTAATTAACAAGCATCCATACCTTTAGGCGGATGAATTAGTTTAAAAGAGTGTAGTCTGGAGCTCTGCTGAATTGGTAAAATGAGGGTCTCCCGGATTTCTCGTATGGTTCCCGCCAGCCCGGCCACATCTCGCCATGATGTCTTGAATTCCTGTGACTCCACCAACTGACTGGCAATCATCAATTCGTGTTCGGTAAGCTGTGAAGGGGGGAAGTGGATTAGTTGTTGTTGTTATTGTTGTCGTTCCCTAGGCTGCCTGGCCGAACAGCCCCGAGTCCCTAAGGAAGGCCATGGCCGAGATCGGGCTTTCCCACAAGGCTCTCAAGGCGTATAGATTATGTTGTTGGCTTAAGTGATTGTTTGGAATGCAGTCTTCTATGATGTGTGGGGATAAGTAAAAGCACTGTAACGGCCAGATATTGTAGCAATAGCCTGAACGGAAAACACAATGCGGAAATAAACTTGAGCTGACAAGGCCAAGTGAGAAATCTCTATTGGTCTCATTGGTAGAGTGATCGCCTGGTGTGAGAGGGGACCCGGGATGGCTTGTCATAAAAGATTTTTCTGAGGCGAATTTATGCCTCTAACAAATTTTGCTGCTTTGGTAACATTGCCATGAGAAAAGTATAATATATTAGTGTGTAAGTAATAAGCGGGTTTCAGCACAAGACACTCAGTCATAATCCATAGCGGCTTTATTTATCAGACTGGGAAATACTATATTGAACCCGGGGATGGGAAAGGTCAGGTGAGCAGATATAGCATAGTTCAATTGTTGTATTGTTGCAGTTTTTAACACTGCATTCTCTTGATTGACAGGGCTAGGGCATGCCCTTGTTACAGGGACTCTACTGGACATTTGCCATGAATATGTAAACCAAGCTGCCCAAACTCTTGCCGTCGACCAATGGCACGGTATGGGATCGAACTGCAGACCCTTCAGTCAGCAGTCAGACATGCTACCGACCATGACACGGCCAGTGTGCAATAAGAATGAAGAGAGAAAGAATGAGAGGTACTTACTGCAACTTTTTTCTTTATCCCAAGTCATCTCATAATTTCTTCAGCCTGAAAATAACACAAAATATTATTATTCTTGTTGACATACAAATACAGTACAGTATACTGTATAAGTACAGGTCTCCCTCACCATCCGATGCCCTAATTTACGGTATTATTATAGGTTTTTAGGTGTTTGGGTTTGGGTTTTGGCTGGTCTGAGAACGCATCACCATTTACCCCATTAATATTAGGGTTCGCTATACGATTTTTCTATTGTAGATCGGGTTTTCAGGAACATAACCCAATCGTAAATAGAGGGAGACCTGTAAAGCACAGTACCGGTACTTGGCTTGAAACTATATACAGTACCGGATACTTGGAATTACTGTACAGTATAAGAAAACAATCGTTTTTTTATACGGTCCCTAAAAACTATTTTGCAGTGTTTGTACATGTTATTAAATCTTTATTATCTATCTATCTATTGCCCGACGCCGTGATCCCCGAAGGGGTGGCCACGAACGAACCGCCCCCATGCACCTCTGTCCCCAGTCAGTCGACGCCCCTCCCCCCAACCAGCACCGCCTTCGTTCATATACTTCCTCACTCCATCCTTCCACCTCTCTTTCGGTCTATCTCTCCCTCTCTGTCCCTCCACCTCGCTCTCGTACACCCTCTTAGTCATTCTTTCGCTTTCCATACGTTCCATATGGCCGAACCATCTCAAGTTGTTCCTTTTCACACTTTCCAGCACATCTACCTCCACACCACACCTTCTTACTTCCTCATTAGTCTGGCTATCCCTCCATGTAACTCCGCACACACTTCTTAGGTAATTCATTTCCACTGCTCTCACTCTTGGTCTGAGTCTCTCAACCAACGTCCATGCTTCGCTTCCGTAAGTCAGTGTCGGGATTACCACACGGTCATGCAAGGACTTCTTCACTTCCATACTGACCACCCTATTTCTTGTTACTGCTTTCAGCATTCCTACAACCCTCTTCCCCTGTTGTACCCTCTCCCGCACCTCTTCATCCATAGTCCCATCTTTACTCAACACACTGCCCAGATACTTAAAAGAGTTGACGATCTCCATAGCCTGACCGTTCCGCTTCACCTCACATTCTGTGACTTCACCCCTTTCGAAGACCATAACCTTGCTCTTCCCCATATTTACCTTCAAATTCCGTTTTTCACACACTGTTCCAAACTCATTTACCAGACCCTGCAACTCCCATTCATTATCACTCATCAGAACTGTATCATCCGCAAACAGCAGTATAGGTAGCTTCCACTCAATTCCCTCCCTTTTCAGTGATACACCAACATCCACTGCTCTTGATAGTAAATTTCTTTCAGGACTCCATCCATATATACAGTAAACAACCACGGGGACATCACACACCCCTGTTTCAAACCAACATTCAGGTCAAAGAACTCGCTCTGCTCGCTCTCCACACGTACTGCCGCCTTTGCACCCTCATACATGCTCTTCACTGCTTTCAGCAACTTGCCATCAACTCCGTATATTCTAAGTACTTTCCACAAACCTTCTCTATCCACTCTGTCCTAGGCCTTCTCCAAGTCCATAAAGGCAACATACACCTTTTGTTTCTTCTCCAGATATTTCTCCACAACACAATTCAGGGTAAAAATCTGATCTACACATCCTCTTCCCTTCCTAAAACCTCCCTGCTCGTCGCCTATCCATTTCTCCGTTCTCACTCTCACTCTCTCAATCACTACCCTACTGTATACCTTCCCTACTATGCTTAGAAGACATATTCCTCGGTGGTTACCACACACACCTCTTTCCCCTTTGCCCTTATATAGGGGGACTATTATGCCAGTCTTCCAGTCATCGGGTGCACTCCCCTTCTCCCATGCTAGTTTGTACATTTTCCATACCCATTCGATCACTATCTCACCACCATACCTTAACATTTCCCCACACACTTCGTCTGTTCCTGGAGCTTTCCCCAACTTCACTCTTTTCATGGCTTCCCACACTTCTGACCTCTTTATTATGTAGGTAAATGATATTATAAAAATCATTGCAGTGTTTTTATGTCAAGTCTTTATTAGGTAGGTAAATGTCCTTAAAAATCTTGAAAAAAGACAAAAATTGGCAAAATTTGGGTGGCTTGAGTCCCAGAAACCCTTAACATGAAATCATACGGTTTCTATAACAAGTTTTTATATTACTGTACTCTGTGCTTTCTGGGTACCATATTTCTGCGTTATATGAACACTGACTGTACTGTACTTCCCTACCCATGAAATCCAATATTACCATCTCATTTGCATGTTTCTATTATGTTTCCATTACTGTATACCTTTACCTAACTTATTCATTTATGTACCGTATAACTGTGGGAATTATAGGACAAAAGACTATCACAATTGACCCTTTGACTTCTGGAATTATAAAAGAAAAGACTATCTTAATTAACCCTTGAGACTTCCATATCCAGAGTGAGGTTTGGCATCCTTAGCCGTTTCTGTCTGTCTCTTTTCCTGTAATACTTTTCCTTCTATGTGCTGGCGAGATCGCCCGATTGCGTGACATTGCTAGGGGGGCTGCGGAAGGTGGGGGCATTGGCCTGAGGGTGGAAGCCCGTGGGCTGATGATTCCCTCCCTCACTGCCCTCTAAGAGACATCTAATCTCACCCGGGCCCCGAAGGCCCGAGCATCTGGTGCGGCTTCGGTCAACCGGACTCAGGACTGCTCAGCCAGACAGTCTGGGTAACAACAACTCTTTGACAGGCGGGTGCCCAACCCCGAAAGGGGTTGAAATAGGAGAGCTATCCCCCCGCCAAAGGCGGCTTTCTAGGGCCTTTCCTAGCTGATGCTGAGAGGATTGGGTTCTAGTCATGTGGTGATGGGCTGGTCTATCAGAGTGAGAACTGAGCGATCTCTGCCATACCCATAGCTTAGTCTGACTTCCTTTTACTTATATATTTTCTAGATCTCAAGTGACGGCGTCTCTTCCGTGGATTGACTTCCCAATCTACCAAGATTGGAAGCCAAAGCGTCACATTTTTCCTTTGCCCCTCAACTTTCTCTTCATAATTGCTGAGGGGCACAGGGCCCTGGGTGGGTCTTTGGTTTCCCGGGCGTTTCCGCACCCTCCTCAGCTCCCCGCCATGGAGTGGCTTCGGTCACCCAGGCTTTATTGTGGTCGGCAGGGAGGGTTCTGTGGGGGTGCTCGGTTATGGCCTTGGCCTTGCTCGGGACCTTGGGGCTGTTCGGCCGGGCAGCTTGGGGAACAACAACTCTTTGCCTTCCATATACCTATCCTAATCTGAATAAAATAGTCTAATAATAGCCAGGAAACAGAAAAGAAATGCGTAATCAGATCTCAAAAGGGTGAATAAAAGCCTCAGACTGTCCCGGTACCTTCTTCTGTTTAGCGGTGGGGTCCATGGCCGAGACCAGAACCTTGACGGTGATGTAGGAGGCAGCGGTGGCGAAGGCCAGACGGACCAATAGTGACAACACCTCCCCGCGGGTTAGTTCGCCGCCCTCCATCATCGCTCAGGAACAGGGATAAACTTAACAAACTCTTCCAAACTAGGGCTGAAATATGGTTAGAATGTTAATATTGTATAATGTAATCCATGGCATCAACATAAAAAAATAAAAAAAAATACAGTACATCAACAACTTTTGTTTTCACTTTACAAAATTGGATTGCTCTTTTATACTTCATGAATTCAAAACTTGTATACAGTATTCTACACCCCTCAGGAAACAAGGCTACTGGCAATAGATAGATATTACAGTTTAACTGATGTGAGTTATTAAGCTCAAGAAGTACAGTAGCTTATATACCGGTAAATGTTAATACTACCATATACAAAATGTCACACCAAGAAGATGCAAAGGCCAGATATTGTGGCAATAGCCTATAAAACAGAATGTGAAAAGATGCTTGAGCCGACCAGGCCAAGTGAGATATCTCTATTGATCTCAGATTCCAGAGCTCCCCCCATCCCTTTTTGTGTCCTGCGATAGAATTACAGTACCGGTAGGCCTACTGTATTACTAAAACCATGAAAACACTAATTTCTCTAAATCTGGAAGAACAAACATGGAAAATAAGTGTGCGAGCCTTTTCTCTATACTGAACAGTACTTTAACACTGTACTTCCTATGAAGGAAACACACAATTTATATTAAAACAATTTTTTTTGCTGAAATCACGGTATCATTGAAGGAGCCTTTTGACGAGGTTCACTCGCTTTCAGTCACAACCATTACATTCGATTCTAATTTGACCACTTTTCGGTTGAGGAAATCAAGGAACACACCGTTCACAACATTAATCCTCCATTACAAACTCCAATGCACTTGAATAAATTAATGAAAGCATATAGTCCTCCCTGAGAAGAGGCAACCCTATGAGCACAGCATCCTAGCCTCTTATCCATCAATAAAGGTAAGCAACCACACCCAAAACATACTGTAAGCATCTAAACCATTGCACCACCAACACAGTTAAAGGCTATGTACACGATCACGATTAATATCCATTTTCGAATTTTTGGATATACAGTACCTAATCATGTACAATACTTGTACTTAGAGTTAGTAGTGCTGGCAATATACTGTATATATGATGACAATAAGTCCTGGGGGGATGAGCCCCAGCAGGGGGCAAATAACCGCTGGCAGTGGGATATTTTCGAAGAAAAAAACAACGGTCAAAATGCCAAATAGACATGTGACAGTCGTGACTGCAAGCTTGCGAATATCGTCGCGAAAGCTTCCTTTAATATCTATATTGACCAATTATTTAATCCCTTCTATACCGATGATGTAGGCCTACTCTTCATTATATTCTGGCAACCATTAAACAATTTTGTTTAGCTAAAGAAGGACATCTACCCATTAAAAGGCTACCGTACAGACTATATCAATTAATAGCCTACTTTTAGCGATAATATTCCAAGACCTCTTTCGCCGCCCTATTAGAAATAATTTATTAGGGAAAATAGGGATCAATAGACTCCATATTTTTCTCATTATAGTCCGCAACTCCGCATGGAGGAATTTCGTTATCGACACTTGAGAAAACCCGATTACACCAAAAAATAACACAAAAATACTGTAATAAGTCCCGACCGTAATCAAAGCCCAATGAATCCTTCGACTTGACTCCTCTTCTTCTTGTTTTGAAAGATGCGGTGAGTGCGATTCACCCAATAAATGGCGTGAGCCGTGAGCGTTACTCACAAAAATGAAATACCGGCAACCTGTTTTTGCCCCCTTACAGATCTACATATATGAGGATGACAATAAATCAAGGGGGGGTGAGGCGGGGCCCTCAACCTATCGTGTATCCAATATATCCCACAATTTCCCTTACCTACTGTAAAAGCGCGAGACACCCAATAAATGGTAAGATCCTGTGTAGCGGGTGGAACTGTTTTTCAGATGCCTATTTACTAAGAAACATTGAACAATATCTTTAACCTAACCTAACCTAGGCTAACCTAGTATATTAGTGGACTATTTATGAATGTAAAATTTAATAAAATCTTGTAACCTTACCAAATTATTGAGATATATGTAGGCTACAGGTCCACCCGCTACACAGGATTATACCAAAAGACGGCTCTAGGTGTCTTGAAAGTTGAATGTTACCCTTTTAGCTACCATATAATCATATATCTTTCACAAGCTTCATAAAATAGTCTAAATTTAGGCCTAGCTGAAACAAAATAAAAACACATCACCGGTACAGAAGGGGTTGTTGTTCCCCAAGCTGCCTGGCCGAACAGCCCCAAGGCCCCGAGCAAAGCCCCCACAGAACCCTCCCAGAAGGGGTTAAAGCAGTCGATCAGTGTAAGTAGCTTCGTACCAGTTGAAAGTGGGTTGAAGTTACTGTATACCAGGATAAGTTATGGTTAGACTAGGATTGAGATGGCCATTCAGCCCGGGCCTGGCATGCAAGAAGCAGCAAGATACAGTACTATAGTCTATTCGCTGTAACTTCCTGTAAGTAGGCTAGAAATCATTACCTCTAGCCTATCCTCTGTAACGCAAAAAGGGCTAGCCTAGAGCGAATTGGCTGTAAATTTCCACATATATTCCTTGACTGACTCGTCCCAAATGGTAGAAACATTGGTAAATTTCTATAATTGCACCTAGGCTATACGAGCTAAAACAAAGGTAAAATTCTAGTTTCACGTACACAGCGACAAAAGGGAGGCGCCGTTGTAAAGGCATAGCTTCCCGACCAACTATGAAGATCAGGGAAATTGCTGGGTAAAAGACGTAATATAATGATAATAAACTACATTAACGACATTAGCCTAACCTAACAACCTAACCTAGTATTATGTAATAGCTATGGTGCCGCATATGGGGAGAAAATATTATTTTTTTTTACAGTAGGTATAATTCCTTATAATGCATTTCCGCCGCTTTGGACATATATAGAAATTAAGTATGGTATATGACAACTCTAAAGTAGCCATAGAAATTTATGAGTATGCTGTGAAAGCGAAACTAGAATTAAACCAAAACAAATATTATTGTATTTAACAGGAAGGTACGACGAGGTAAGTATTTACCTAATTGTATTTACCTAATTGTAGTTTACAGGAGTTGAGCTAAGCTCGTGTTGTCCCGTCTCTCAGTCTACTTTTTATCCAATTTTTTCTTGAAAATATGGATATTCCTTGCCCCTACCACCTCCTCCTCCAGCCCATTCCATTTGTCAATACATCTATAGGGGAAGCTAAACTTCCTGATATCGTTCTTGCAGGTAGGTCTTTTTACTTTGTAGCTGTGGCCTCTAGTTATTCCTGTATCCATAATTAATATATCCTCCCTATCCAGCCTCTCCAGCCCCCGGGTGCATTTGTACATCATTATCATGTCTCCCCTCTCTCTCCTCTCTTTTAGACTCGGTAGATTTAATTTGTCTAGCCTCCCTTCATATGGCAGCTCTCTGAGACTTGGAACCAATCTAGTAACTGCTCTCTGGATTCTTTCTAACTTGTGAATATGCTTCTTTAGATGCGGGGACCACACCACTGCTGCATACTCCAATCTTGGTCTAATCATACTCTTCATAATTTTCGCTACCATGGTCTCATCCAAGTAGTTCAGAGCAACTTTCATATTCCCGGCCATTGCATACATTCCGCTAAAGAGCTTGTTAATATGTTTCTCTGGCGACAAATTATCTTGTATAATCAACCCTAAATCCTTTTCTTTTTCGGCCTTGCTAATTATATTATCTCCCATCCTGTACTCCCAATTTGGTCTATTCACACTTCTTCCCATATTTAACACATGGCATTTACTTACATTAAATTTCATTTTCCACTTGGTGCTCCATTCGTATATTTTATCTAAATCCCCTTGCAGCTCCTCACAACTACTTTTATTTGTTATTTGTCTCATAATTTTTACGTCATCTGCAAACATTGACATGTAGGAGTTTATGCGGTCATGCGGTCATGCGGTCTATCGGCAGGTCATTCACGTACATAAGGAACATGAGAGGTGCCAACACAGATCCCTGTGGCACACCACTCTCAACTTTCCGCCACGATGAGTAAGTTCCTCTAATGTTGGTCCTCATTTCCCTATCTGTTAAATAGCTCTCCATCCATTTCAGCAAACTCCCCCTGACACATCCTAGTGTCTCAAGCTTAGATAACAATCTCTTATGTGGTACCTTATCGAATGCTTTGGAAAGGTCTAAGTAGACGCAGTCCACCCATCCGCCTCTTTCTTGGAGTACATCTATCACCCTACTGTAATAACATAGCAAACTGGTAACACAAGATGTCCCTTCTCTGAATCCAAATTGCTTTGGGGTTATTATCTTCTTTCTCTAAGTGATGTGGTATAGGTGGCAATATGCGGAAATGGATTATAAGGGCATTCCGCCCCCTCTGACAAAAGTCTATCAATCTAGATGTGACTAGGATTGTACAATGTTTCAGAGAGATATTAGCCTAACCTAACCTATCCTAGTATTATGGGTGGGGGCTGCCACCCCCACACCCCCGCTGGTTGGGTAAAACGGTAGAAATCCAGTTGGGGTGGACTCTATGGAAGTGAAGAAGTCCTTGCATGACAGTGTGGTAATCCCGACACTGACTTACGGAAGCGAAGCATGGACGTTGGTTGAGAGACTCAGACCAAGAGTGAGAGCAGTGGAAATGAATTACTTAAGGAGTGTGTGCGGAGTTACATGGAGGGATAGACAGACTAATGAGAAAGTAAGGTGTGGTGTGGAGGTAGATGTGCTGGAAAGTGTGAAAAGGAACAACTTGAGATGGTTCGGCCATATGGAACGTATGGAAAGCGAGAGAATGACTAAGAGGGTGTACGAGAGCGAGGTGGAGGGACAGAGAGGGAGAGGTAGACCGAATGAGAGGTGGAAGGATGGAGTGAGGAAGTACTGTACATGAACGAAGGCGGTGCTGGTTGGGGGGAGGGGCGTCGACTGACTGGGGACAGAGGTGCATGGGGGCGGTTCGTTCGTGGCCACCCCTTCGGGGATCACGGCGTCAGGCAATAGATAAATAGATAGATGTATTTATTATTTCTTTTTTTTTCTTACAAGGAACCATTCTGTGATCTGTATTTTATAGATGAACAGCAAAACTTATTTTTCTTGGTAGGAATATTTTGGAAAGAACTGCAAAGTGTTTGGTATCATTTTAAGCGGGGACTGGACGACTCAGCCCATGGGACAACTCGGCTCGGACAGCTCGGCCCACTTTTGGACAACTCGGCCACGACGGCGAGACAGCTCGGCCCCATGTTATGCTATGGGGCAATTTTTTTAATATAGCTGTGAAAAAACCTGTAGCCTTGAAATTCGTGATTGTATCTAACCTTGTGTGTGTGTGTGTGTGTGTGTGTGTATATATATATACACTCAACCCTCAGCTATCACTCCTAATTGGTGCAGCTTTAGCCGCGCGGTAGCCGTAACCGCGATAGCCATACTGATGAACTAATGGGAATAATTCTAATTGGTGCCTGGGTGCCGAATTTGACAACTATTTTTCGTATTTTGTGATTTTTACCAAATAATTTCCACTGAACACTAACATAACATATTAATAATTATAAGAAACATTATAAAAGTAAATATAAGAACATATTACACCATCACATTTACCTTTTTAGGTGTGTTGAGGGATTTAGGTGCGTTGGGTTCCGAGGCTAGGGGTGGCGAATTATTGGCCACTCCTACGTTGCTCTATCTCGTTCAGTATCCCTTCAACATAAAATCCTTCAAATTCTGAAGTGTCATCATCCACTGTATCCAATTCAAGTGCCGTAAGTAAAGGCTGTTCATCGATTTGTTGCCGTGGTCGAGGCTCACCGGAGGGGCCCGCTTGAGGGTGGTCGGAGGGGCCTGGTTGAGGGTGGTCGGAGGGCCCTGGCCGACCACGAAAGAAGTCTGTGATCTGGCGTTGCTTTTGATAAATCCCCCTCACTGTCGATTCATTCACTCCAAACTTCTTTGCCACACTCCTTTTTGTTTCACCCTTGCCTATTAAGTCCACAATTTCCTGTTTCTGAGCATATGTAAGGTTCTTTCTCTTCTTAATGTCTCGATTTGGTGCGGCCACATTACGCTGAGCGTAGGTAGGGGGATTCGGTGGCCGTTGGGATGGGTTAGTAGCCATTGTTCACAGGTATAGAAACAATTCCCAATTCACAAGCCCGGGAATTTCCAATTTTGTTGTATTTTTAGCCACATTTGGTGCGTGATAGCCAGTTCATAGGCGTGAAAGCCCTGGTCTGACAGCTTTTGGGGAGCAGGCGATAGCTAAGTGCATGAAAGCTGAGGGTTGAGTGTGTATATACAGTATATATATATGTATATGTATATATATATATATATATATATATATATATATATATGTATATGTATATATATATATATATATATATATATATATATATATATATATACAGTAGGGTCCCGCATAAAACGTGTTCGCATAAAACGAGTCTCGATTAAAACGACCGACCTAAAATATTAATATTTAATTTTCGATCAGAACGAATGTGATCACATAAAACGAGTCCGCCGCCAAAGTGGGGCAAATCCGAGGAGTTTTCATATAGAGCGCCGAAATATCGTACAAAACGTACGAAATATCGTTCGCTTTGTACGAACATTTTCGCTTACAGTGAACATTGACGATATTGCGCCACCAAAATGCTGTGTTCACATAAAACGAAATCGCATAAAACGCCCTCGTTTATCGACCATAAACTCGTTTTATGTGAGACCCTACTGTATATATATATATATATATATATATATATATATATATATATATATATATATGTGTATATATATATATATATATATATATATATATATATATATATATATATATATATATATATATATATATATATATACTGTATATATATATACCGGTATATATAGAGGCCTATATATATAATGACGATCAGACTAAAACACGCCCATTAACCCGGGAACTGCAGGAAGACTCTTAAGAGTTCCCCCGGCGGACTGCGGGAAGACTCTTAAGAGTCAGAGAAAAAAAAAAAAAAAAAAAAAAAAAAAAAATGCCCTTGGGCCATGCAAAATATCAGTCTTCTACCTCCCCTCCTTACCCACTTTCCTCCCCTCCTTCAGTTATCACCTATTTTCCCTGTTATTCCCTTATTCTGAGGTATATTTTCGTGCTAACATTAGCGAGTTGCAAGCAGGGCATTGTCATCACTGTTAGCAAGCGAGTGCGAGAGAGAGAGAGAGAGTATCGATCGACAGTGTCTCAGTGGCCTTGGGAGAAATTGGCGGGAAAGGAGCTTGCCTCACCCATACATTATGCAACTCCCGCCCTGTATCGCCGATTTTGACCATCCAAACGCTGTTTTCACTCGTTTTATTGTTGTAACAGGTTAATACCTTTATAATCAACCTATAATAGGCACATATGGATAAGTATTAATGCTATTTATGGTAAAATGAATATTTTAGTGATGGAAACAGCTCAAATACATGCACACAGGCAGAGGTGTCTAATTACCCCCATGCGCACTTAAGAGGTTAATAGGAAAAATCACAACCATTTTAATTTTCAGCCAATGGTGATTAGCATATTTCCCATTTTTATAGAAGTCAGTTACTTTGCAAATAGAGTAGCGAAATATGGAGTGATCATTAAAACGTGACATTACGGTACCCCTTGAGGTTTATGTCGCCTTTTTTATTAATTCCGGCTGTCATTAGACGATCTCATACAGCTTAGGAAGGATCTGTAAGTGTTGAAATGCTGAAGACTGTCTAGAATAACCGTCTGTCTTCCATATAACCTTACGGTACTAATCTAAATAAAATTACCTCATAATAGACAAAATACACTGTAAAGTGTGTCATGATACTCAAGGGGTTAATATGATGATGATAGAAGACAATCATATATTTTATTCCTGATCCTACCTACAGTATAGCCTATGTCCCTTTTTTATTTATTCGTTCTAAGAAACATTTATCCTCTAAGTCATCAATTAGTATTCTACATACATACATACATAACATTTTAAGACTGAGTGTTCCACACATAAGTGCAGTTTCAGTCTCTTGTCCTAATGGCGGCGTTCCAGGCAACCCTGTTAAGGGCTGCTTCACTTGTCAAGTTCTTGGATTTGAGATCGGCGCGTATAGTCCGATCCCAGGTCTTCCTCGGTCCACCCCTTGGTGCAGCTCCCTCCACAATCACAGACCTGCATTTTGTCACCCAATTTTGTTCATCCATTCTCTCCACATGTCCATACCATCCCAGTCTACTTGTACGCATCACCTCGCTAATACTCTTTATACCTAAACGTCTCCTCAGCTCAACATTTGTTATTCTATCCTGTAGCCTGGCCCCACACATCCATCTCACCATTCTCATCTCATTACGCTCCATTCTGTTGACATCCTCTACTTTAACGGCCCATGTTTCTGAGGCATACGTCATTGCACTTCTAACACATGAGGCATACACCTTTCCCTTCAGGGGGAGAGGCATTCTTTTCATGGTCAGGATTGGCGTCAATTCTCTGAACTTCCCCCAGCCACACCTAATTCTAGCAACAGTGGCAGCCTCGGCCCCACCACCGGCAGAGATGGTATCTCCTAGGTAACAAAACTTGTTCACCAGCTCCAAAGACTCATTTCCAAAATTCACAGCCACAGGATCATCACTTAACACAAGCTCGCCTTTGCACACTACGCACTCAAATTTCTCTATTTCTGACTTATCCTTCGGCAGGGGCCCCTTTATTCTACTACAGCGCTTACTCCCATGGTGTACCCAACATCGACAGATGCTACATTGAATTGAGTTAACGCCCACTCCCTCATTAATATTATTGACCTACCGAATAATTTGTTGTTAGCCATTTATAGACCGGTACTTTCTGGATTTGAATGATCAGTTGTAGGACTTTACTGGTTTACGGTTTTACTGGGCCGAGCTGTCTCGCCGTGGGCCGAGCTGTCTCGTTTTTACTGGGCCGAGCTGTCTCGCCGTTGGCCGAGTTGTCCTGGCCGAGCTGTCCCGTGGGCCGAGTAGTCTAGCAACCATTTTAAACCTTAAACAAATCTGCACAATCAGCACAATCTAGTCATACAAAATCCCAAGATATTGAAGAAATATATAGGCTAATGGATGATGATGATGATGACAACGATAATTTACCATAGCATAAGTGATTATATAGATGATCGAGATGAAAAATTCATACAAGCAAAAGATAGAGTAAATTTTGCTGGAAAAAAATTGTACGATCTGTGCTGGCGCCTATTCTATAATCTATCTATTGCTGGACGCCGTGATCCCCGAAGGGGTGGCCACAAACGAAACGCCGCCAATAATCGCCATGCACCTCTGTCCCCAGTCAGTCGACGCCCCTCCTCCCAACCAGTACCGCTTTCAGCCTTTCACGCATATACTTCTTAGCTTATTTCGTACGATAAATACTATCAAACAAAGGGTAACATTCAAGGAGACTACTGCAGGACTCTTCTTCTTCTTACCTCTGACTGGGTATAGGTTATCCTAGTGTTTACTAGCCTATACCCCTTTGAAAGGACATTAGCCTAACCTAACAACCTTACCTAACCTAACCTAGTATTCTAGGTGGGGGCTGCCGCCCCCACACCCCCGCTTTGACTTAGATTTTTGGTGTATTTGTCTGTGAAATGGGTATTTTTCAATTTGTTGATAACGAAAATCCTCCATGCGGACTATATGGAGAAAAATATGACGAATCTATTGGTGCCTATTTTCCCTAATAAATTGTTTCTCATAACGTCGCACTACTGTCCTTGAATATTATCGGTCAATATACAGGAGGCGCTACAATATTGGTAAAAATTTAAGCTCAATAGCATGTGATTAAGCGATTTTTCTCCAAATTGTTGATGTAGGTGTCATTCCCGGGAAACTAACATAATACATATTATATGGATATTTACGTTTTAAGGGTTTGTTTACACTTCTTCTTTTTCGTCTTCATCTGGGAGACTTCTTTTGCGTGACTGTCAGTCAACAACCGA
This sequence comes from Paralithodes platypus, assembly GCA_032716605.1. Taxonomy (NCBI): domain Eukaryota; kingdom Metazoa; phylum Arthropoda; class Malacostraca; order Decapoda; family Lithodidae; genus Paralithodes; species Paralithodes platypus. The sequence continues at coordinate 31,750,351 of CM064535.1, forward strand.
GACATCTGGTGGCGAATGCAATGAACTATACTGGTGGCGTCGTAGCCAAAGTAATCACCCTACCTAATTCATATAATTGGGCTTTGTAATTGGGGTTGTGTGGGACAGGGATCTGCCTTGCTTAGGCCAATCGGCTTTCTGCAGACTCCCATTTTCTTATGTTCTTATGTTCATGCCAAGAGTACTCGAGTTCACTGACACGTGATGTCTATCGACCAATCAGGTGATGCCATGATTTGGAAAACAGGTGGCCCAGGATATAAGCTGTCAGTTTGACTCTGGCCAGCTTGTGTAGAGGGTGTGAGCCGATCAAAGCTTTTTCCACCGTCTTTAAAAACACTGAGGCTGCTTAAGACCTTTTCGCCTTCCAATAAGTGTAAACTGTCCAAAGTGCAACAACCAGTGTTCCAAATACAGCTGACGAGGACAGCTGGTTTTGAAATGCACATACACTTGTTTTACATGGAAAAATTCGAAACAAAAATCCACCAGCTGTTGACCAAGATGCTTAGATAAGTGGTGATCGAGCCTCCAGCGGCCAGCCAGGCAGCCCAGTACCTCTTCTGTTCATTAAGGTTAGTTGGTTGGTTGGGACAACATAAAGGAGCCGGACCACAGCTAGCTCGGGAATCTTAATGGGTCATCGCAAAGTAACATAAAGTAACAGATTTTTTCGCATAGGATTAAACTGGCATGCAAGGGCTAGTTGGTTATACTGATGTTTTGGACCGACAGTTAGCCCATCGATCTGTTTAGGCCTAATAGGTCCGGTAGAGCATAGGCTATACATCATTGCTATATATGTCATTAAGAGCTGAAATGTATTAGCCTATAAGGGAGAACAAAAATAAAATAAAATACATAGGCCTACTGTAAAACAATAAGTTTTTCAGCCAGTACCCTGGTTACCCAACCAGCGGGGGTGTGGGGGCGGCTGCGCGGCAGCCCCCACCGGGCCACCAATAATACTAGGTTAGGTTAGGTAAGGTTGTTAGGTTAGGCTAATGTTAACCCCATTCTTACTAGGTTAGGTAAGGTTGGGTTGTTAGGTTAGGCTAATGTTAACCCCATTCTTACTAGGTTAGGTTAGGTAAGGTTGTTAGGTTAGGCTAATGTTAACCCCATTCTTACTAGGTTAGGTTAGGTAAGGTTGTTAGGTTAGGCTAATGTTAACCCCATTCTTACTAGGTTAGGTTAGGTAAGGTTGTTAGGTTAGGCTAATATTAACCCCATTCTTACTAGGTTAGGTTAGGTAAGGTTGTTAGGTTAGGCTAATGTTAACCTTATGAAAACCCAAACAAAGATTTTATTAGGGTTACGGTGTAATTTTAACATGAACATTAGTAAAATCCGAGCCAAGTTTCGTCAAAACTTGGCTCGTGTTTTCTAAATGTCGGGTTATATGGGTATGGAAATTTACAAAACCCGAGCCATGTTAATAAGGTTACTGTGTTATTTTCATTTTTAAATTAGTTAAATCCGAGCCAAGTTTCGTCAAAACTTGGCTCGGGTTTTCAAAAAGTCGGGTTTTATGGGTCTGGAAATTGACAAAACCCGAGCCAATATTTTACCAAGGTTACTGTGTTTTTTTAATTTTTACATTTGTTAAATCAGAGCCAAGTTTCGTCAAAACTTGGCTCGGGTTTTCAAAAAATTGGGTTTTATGGGTCTGGAAATTGAACAAACCCGAGCCAAATTTGGGTTACAAATGTGTATTATCGTGTTCTATAGTGTTCTATACGCTTTTTACCCCTCAATTTCCCTGATCTTCATAGCCCTCCCCACTATCGGGGGGCGTGTCTTTAGATTGATGGATAATGGGTAAATGCTTAATTCCCATTCAATTTCATCACTAGATACGACTAAAACACCAAAAACAAAATCAAAATACCAAAAAAAATACCTGAAAAACACATTGTTGCGTCTCCTGTATATTAACCATATTATCAAACAAAGTATACTGTATAGGCTATAGGCTAGGCCTAGCCTAGGCCTATACACTAGGCTACTCTCCAAGTCTCCTCATCCATGAGCGATCATAAAAAAACATCACATTCAGCACTGAATCTGCAGTCCTGGCAGTCCATCTTTGTCTCAACCCTTACCCATAGCTAGCCTATCATGTAAACACTCAGAAATATATTTATAATTTGTAGGCTATAGGCCTAGGCCTAGGCTAGGCCTACTAAAGCTTTATACTGGTTACAATTTACAAATGACCCTTAGCCTACATCAGCTGTCAGCAGACTTAGTTTGTAAATCTATAGCAAGTCTGTCCCAGCCCCAACATTCAACACATAATACACATTCCCCTTAAACATTAGCCTACTGAAGTATCTGCAACTTAGCATCCTTGATTGTCACTCATCTCCCACTGCCAGTCTGCCACTGGCCATCTCTTTCACTATCACTAGGTCAGTCACTTTCAGTATAGGCTAATGGTCCTGTAATAGCCGTTCACGAGTCAACAATGTCCCTTTATTTGTCCCTATGGTCTTTTCTTAAACTTTCAAAACATACAAACCAAAACAGGGATGCCACTGAGGAAGGTCAAGCCACCACCCAGAAGCCACGTTGTTTTGCTGAGTCACCCGTCTTCTCACTTTTTCCGCTTCCTAGGCCTCTCTATGTTTCAAAGCACACTCAGCCTGGAGTAATTTATGCTTAGAACGTCCACCAAAGGCTCAAAAGTACAAAATAACCCACCATGAAAGCACACGTGCTTCCCACTTGGTTATATAATCAAAATACACTGAGGCGTGTGGGTCGTTTTCTAATTTGCCTGTGCGTATTGTAAGAGAAAACTTGCATTTTAGGGTAGACTATGCTATACAAAAAAATCAGTACCAGCTTAAAATAAATTTAAACTGAATTTAACCATTTCCACGCTTTGTAGCCATGCCATCTACTTTAAATGGACGTAATTTATATGCCACACTAGGCATTTTGTACACGCTTTGTAGCTATGCCATCTACTTTAAATGGATGTAATTTAAAATCCACACGGCAATTTTTAGTCATCCTAATCCAAACTAGGGAGTTAACGAAGCCTCAGAGCCGCGGCGGTCGAGTGTAAAGCACGCTCACGTGTGAATCTGCTTGACCTGGGTTCAATCCCAGCCAAGGCGGACATTTAGTGGGTGTGGTAGTACGTCCTAGCATGTACTATATACTGTATGATGTTCGCACCCAGTCGGGGAACACCTCAACGACGCATAGACTATTAACACACATAACAAAGCCATTCCAACAGCTTCCTCTATCTACAACACCCCTTCTCGGCTATCTACACTCTCCCAGCCGTATGGTCCTAGTGTACTGTCTGATGGCGTTAATGGGTTTCCAAATGTAAGCCATCCAGCATTCCTTTCTTTGATCGGTCCTTTTCCTACGTGGCTTCTGAGTTGAATAATCAGTTGCCGCTATCGATGAGACAGTTGAATTCAGTTGAATCTTTTAAGGGACAACTAAAGACATTTTCCCCTCAAAATTATGATCTTGCAAGTGGTACGGTGACAAATTATTACAGGATTTATTTTGCAAGTTTTACATTAGAATTTAGCTGCCATTTCTTAAGTTGTAGTTCATACTTTATACGAACAACGCCACAATTCCTTAATTGTGATGTGATGTTTTTCCAGCGCTAATGAATTCCTCTAAGAACTGGGGCTTTTGAGAAATAAAAGACCATATTATTATTATTATTATTATTATTCCTGACACCAACCTCTCCACATGCGTTTAGTTTGTTGTGAGACTGTAACAAACCTGTTACAGCTGCCAGGCAACCCTGTTAAGGGCTGCTTCATTTGTCAAGTTCTTGGATTTGAGATCGGCGCGTATAGTCCGATCCCAGGTCTTCCTCGGTCCACCCCTTGGTGCAGCTCCCTCCACAATCACAGACCTGCATTTTTTCACCCAATTTTGTTCATCCATTCTCTCCACATGTCCATACCATCCCAGTCTACTTGTACGCATCACCTCACTAATACTCTTTATACCTAAACGTCTCTTCAGCTCAACATTTGTTATTCTATCCTGTAGCCTGGCCCCACACATCCATCTCACCATTCTCATCTCATTACGCTCCATTCTGTTGACATCCTCTACTTTAACGGCCCATGTTTCTGATGCATACGTCATTGCACTTCTAACACATGAGGCATACACCTTTCCCTTCAGGGGGAGAGGCATTCTTTTCATGGTCAGGATTGGCATCAGTTCTCTGAACTTTCCCCAGCCACACCTAATTCTAGCAACAGTGGCAGAGGCTGCCACAGAGGCCCCACCACCGGCAGAGATGGTATCTCCTAGGTAACAAAACTTGTTCACCAGCTCCAAAGCCTTTTCCAAAATTCACAGCCACAGGATCATCACTTAACACGCGCCATTCGATTCAGCGTGTCAAAGTGAACTTTAGGTAAAAAATTGAACAAAATCCATATATAGATAACTCGCCTATGGATTTTTTAACTTTTTAAACTTTAAAATAGGCTTATTGGGCCTAAAAATTGGTCAAAATTAAAATAATTATATACCGTTGGAATCGTAATGACGAGACAAATCCATATATACCCATGAAAAATCGAAATTCGAAAGTCGCCCGCCAAGTGCAAAAATTTGCCTGGGATTTTGGACCAACATATTTTCGATTCTGGGCGAATGGCTGGGCGAAAATTAAATATAATGCCACGTATAGAAGCAGCTCAGCGAGAAAAATCGAATGGCATCAAGTAGAATTCCCTAGGATGTATAGTTTGGGCTACAAAGGACTTTTAAAGTCCAAAAAACGGTCCCCTGGGCCCTCCAGGAAGGCCGTCAAAATCTAAATCCTAAACTAATAGTCCGATTTCAATTCTGTTTGCGCCATTCGATTCAGCGTGTCAAAGTTAACTTTAGGTAAAAAATTGAACAAAATCCATACATAGATAACTTGTCTATGGATTTGTTTAACTTTTTAAACTTTAAAATAGGCCTATTGGGCCTAAAAACTGGTCAAAATTAAAAAAATCATATTGCGTTGGAATCGTAATGACGAGACAAATCCATATATACCCATGAAAAATCGAAATTCGAAAGTTGCCGGCCAAGTGCAAAAAATGTCCCGGGCTGAAACCCAGGGATTTTGGAAAAAATATTTTTCATTCTATGCTAATCTTGAAATGTCAAAATTTCAAGGAAAATCAACATTTTGCCTAGGATTAAACCCAATCTGACATAGCTTCTTCCAATTGATAAATTAGACTTTATATATGGTTGGTTACCTTGAAGTAGGCCTACACATGTATTTACCAATTTGAATTTTTGAACCTATCAAGTTAAGTTGGGTGTGAAAGGGATCTGCCTCGTGTGGGCCAGTAGGCTCTCTGCAGATTTCCATGTTGTGTTGTTGTTGACATGTTCATTTTATAATAGCCCACTGGGCCAGGGCCCTCATAAGGCTAGTGTTGCAGATTTCCATGTTCTTATGTTCATAAATTCTAAACCAATTGTATGATGTATGTATATACGCAGGCACATATCCCATAGCTGGGCGTGGCCGACTTGAGACAGAGCAATTGGGATATAATAAAGTTTTGCATTGTCTGGTTTGGGTTCGAAACAGATTCAAATGAATACATATCCACTAGTGCTCACAACTGTATAACTAATGTAAACTGAAATAAAACGTCCAGTAATGCAAAATGGCACATTTATTATTCTACAGATGAAGTCCATGTTGAGTACCCTCGTGGATAGGCTGACACAGCGCCCACTGAACTCGTCTACAATATTTGTACACATCACGTCATTTGACTGAGTCAAGTGCCGCAGTGCCTGGAAGCTCTGAGGCACACTAGACTGGTGCCTGAACTCTACACTCCACACACCACAGTACAACACACCACCACTTTACTTACAAATATAATAATGTACCCAGGCTCACATGGTATTAACACTTGTACATTTACCCAGGCTCTGTTATGTTTATTTCAATATTTGTAAGTAAACTCCGCTAACCTGGAGATTGTGCAGCATTACTGTCAGAAAAAATAGCACCTCGCCTTCCTCAGTGCCTGAAGAGAAAAGAGGCCTCATTTGGCATCTATAATACACCAAACGTGACTTGTATCTCAAGGCACCCGGAATAAAGGAGGTCTCATTTGGTATCAAGTTAACCAAACATGTTTAGTATATTCTTACCATATTAAGGTGAAGCTGATGGACTGTTGAGGTTAAGGGGAGATGGGTCGTTTTTCTGGTCCTCTTTCTCCCTCGTGTTAAGTCCCAATTGTTTTGAGTTTATAAGACGTTCGGCCCATTAGTTTGCCAATTTTAACACCTTTCGCCCCATTTCTTTGTCAATGTGCCATTTAGGTGTCGATTTTTACCTAGTGAGCCTGTAATTTTAGAAGGAACCAGGCCAGGACATTTTTCTACCGAAAAATGTACAAATTTATCTTGAAGGGGGGGTCTAGGTTTTTTTTCTAAGCTGGAGGTCTAGAGAGAAAACTAAGAAATAAATAAATACATGAATTGATAAGACCCCCCCCAAAAAAAACAGCCCGTCTCCCCTTAAACAGCGTTTATATTTCATATAAAACAAACCAAATAGCTATGATGCCTTGTTTATATGGTTAAATTTAGACCTACATCCATGAATACATGGCTCAGCCTGTGTGTACCGCGTGGCAATTGACCACTTGCGAGTTTCAGGCTATAAGGGAGTTGGAGCGGTAAACATCGATACAGTATTAAACATAAATGCAATAATAATGTAGCTTGCTGATGGATAGAAAGTATGCTGAATTGGGTTTTGTGTATTTATTAATGTACTTCAACCGTATTTTAGCCGGTAATTCTGCAAAATATCGATGTCTACAGCTCCAACTTCCTTATAGAACGAAACTCACAAGTGGTCAATTCTCCAGGGCAGGAGTAAGGCATATTTAACGGCCGGATGGGTTTCCTGTCGCCGAGATCCGCAAGCAAGGAAATGGTCAGCTGCTGGTTAAAATGAAGGGGTGGTTAAGGGGGGTCACCGGCTTTTTTTTTATCTTTTCCTCATTTTTCCTCTTTCCCTGGCTTGTATCCATTTGGCCCCATTCAGCCAACTGTTTTAGACGTTTATCCCCATCCAGGTGTCGATTTCTTTCTGGCGAGCGATAGCGAGCCAGCATTGTATGGAAAAATATGGCTTCGCCGGAGACATTTTTCTATCAAAAAATTTACAAATTTAGCTTGCTGTCAAAACAAAAATATATATATGCTGGCTCGCTACCGCTCGCCAGGAAAATATTGACAACTGGATGGGGGTAAACGCCTTAAAACAGTAGGCTGTATGGGGCCAAATGGATACAAGCCAAAGAGAGAGGGAGAGAAAGAGAAAATAAGCGAGGTGGGCTCCCTTAAAATGAAGGGGGTATCACACAGGGGCCTTAGCAGCAATTTTCGTCGGTCAAAATTTTTTTTTCCGACATTTCAGGAATCTATTGCGCTGGTCATGGAAACTACTATAGACTGAAGATAGATGAATTATTATTATTTTTTTTTTTCCACCAACCAACTTCACCTCTAAACTCAATTAATGAAATCAACAAATACATGTGGCACTCCAAGGACTCGAACCTAGGATTCTCACATCGAAATTCCGCGCACTTATGCATTACGCTATCCATTAGAAGTCCGAATGATTTTTCAAGTTGTATAATTTTGTTGTTCTTTCATAATATTTTGATTAGTTATTTTGTCTTTTGACTGTGTTCGTATAAGTTTTGGTTTGTTTATTTTGCAAGTTTTACATTATACAGTAATAATATTGTTTGGTTAAATAATTTCATCAATACGATATTTCCACAGAAATGTTTATGTCTGTTTCCCTCTATATTGTGCATTTTTTGGTTTAGGTTTGTTTGTTTTGCAAGTTTTAACATTTAATTTACCTCAAAAGATTGTCAGATCAGTGTTGGCGATGAAAAGTAGAGGGAAAATGAGCTTGTGTGATACCGACGGCTTTAATCTATCTATTCTATTCAACTGCTGAGCTCTGGAACTCTCTCCCAGAATCAGTCTTTCCCTCTTCCTAGGACTTAAATTGCTTCAAACTCTGTGTCCCCAGGCAGTTTAGCTCGAACGTCCCTTGATTTTGGCCCTATCACTCTTTGAACGCTGGGGGAGGCACTTGCTGCAGGCAGTTATGCCTTTTGTCTCCCTCATTCACATAGGAAAAAAAAAATAAAAACAAATATGGTTACCTCCCAGCTTTGTCCAGCAGTTACTGAGTAAGTTAGAAAATTGCATGTATTTTGCAAAGCTGCAGTGGTCTATGGAACAGAACTGTATTTAAGTGAGTGGCTGATGAACACCCAAACCTAAAACTTATACATAAAAAAAAGTATACATAGCCATAAGTCATTTGATACAAGCCTTCTTTAGCCTGAACCCAATCTGGATGCATATTTATACACTGTTTTAATCCAATAAAGAGTGTGCGATACTTTTACCTGAGAATATATGCTTCAACAAAATATCTATGTCATAATGTGGCCTCTTTATAATAATGGTGAGCCTGTGTACAGAATAGTGTTAGCGGGTGGTGGTGTGTTAAGCCGGTATCACACGAGCGCTTTTTCCCTCAACATTTATCTTCAACACTGGTCTAGCAGCTTATGAGGTACACTTTTGACATTATTCTTTCACCTACATTAATCTACCTCCAATACCAGTGCAAAAGAACCAAGATATGTTGCTGGGAAAATGTTGACGATGGAATGTTGAGTTTCAAAGCTCTGGCGTGATACCCCTTTTACACTGGTGTCTGTCCTGTACAGTGGCGCTAATAAGTCATGTCCCGGCTGTCATTACGTTTGGCTCGCTCTGTGCTGTATTAATGTCTGTCAGATGTTGAATAGGGTGGGTAAGTGTAGGAACATGTTTGTATATTTCACTCGATATGAAGAAATGAAGCTTAGATATTGCTGATGCCAATTATTGATCAAAACATACTTGTTGCCGAGACATGACTTATTAGCGGTCCTGTACACTCCCGACCAAGACTCGGGTGGTGCTGTTGTGTGGTTGCCGTGGCGACTGGGGCGGGGTACTGGGAGGACCCCGGCGAGTCTCAGGCGGACCAGGATTGGATGGAATAATTCTGAGTTAAAATATCTTTTTTTTTAATTATGAATATTTAAAAATGCACAAGGAAAAGTCCATGACTCTAATGCTGGCTGCTCCTGTCATTAAACATCGTCTCAACAAACCATTAAAAATATCTACAGAGTTGAGAAAATATCAAAATAAAATATGTCTGTAAAAATTCCAATAATTTAACTGATATCCGAACCAATTCTTAGCTAAATCATCTTGTCATAAAATGCCTAAAACATAAATCACACTGGAGGTTGTATAAGATCTCCAACAATATCTGTGCCTTCAGTAGTGGTCGGCCAGTCAGCGACAATCTGTGTAAAGGCCCAGAAAAACACCACCGCTTTTTCCGCCGACTTTTATCCGTAACTCTGGTCTGGTTTCTCCCGCTTCGTTGATTTGTGGGATTAAGTAACACCCCGTTCTTAACATTAATCATCAATTACAAACCCCAATGCACTTGAATAAACTAATAAAAGCATATGGTCCTTCCGGGATTCGAACTCGGGACACCACAACCAGAACATAAGCATCTAAACCATTACACCACCATAACAGTTTGTATGGGAAGTCGCAAATGTCCACTAACACTAGGTACCTAATTAGCTGCTTAGGTTGACAGAGGCATTGGGGGCAGGGATAGCCAGAATACAATGGAAAAGACGGCTCGGTATTGAATGGGTTAATATACTTTCCATATTATATTGTCTTTGTCCAAGTTTTGGTTTGTTTAGTTTGCAAGTTTTAAATTTTAATTTAGTTACCGATATCTGTGAAATATGGTGTCAAAATGTTCTATCTATCTATCTATTTACTCAGGCACATTCCCCATTTTTTCTGACAGTTCCATATGGAGCTCGGTGGTCTGGTTAATCTGCTCTACTTAAGCTAAATCCCTATTATTTCTATTTTGTTTTTCTTTTTTCTAGGGGTGGCCAGAACAAAATAGTTACGGATCAAAAGTGGAGGGAAAACGGGGCGGTGCCGACGATCCACCTCAACAAACTCAGGGGGGACATGGTCGTGTTCGCCTCAATTGACCACTTGCGAGTTTCGGTCTATAAGGAAGTTCGGCCTGTAAACATCGATATTAAACACAAATACAGTAATTATGTAGGTTTCTGAAGGATAAATAGTATGTTGAATTTGGTTTTACGTATTTATGAATGTACTAAAACCGTATTATAGCTGGTTATTCTGCTAAATATTGATGTCTACAGCTCTAACTTCCTTATAGCCTGAAACTCGCAAGTGGTTAATTTATAATACAGTTATCCAATAGAACTGGATAGTAATTTATGATACAGGCACTCCTCACTTGCCACATAGCCATTTTGGATTAGTTAGTTTGCCTTTACTGTATATTGTCTAGTTCTTGTTTTGGTTTGCTTATTGATTGGTTCTTTTGCCATTATATTGTCTAGTCCTCTTCGTTTTGCTTGCTTTATTTTGCAAGTTTTACATTATTATTTGCTAGTTTTTTTGCCTTTATATTGTCTAGTCCTCGTTTTGGTTGGTTTATTTGGCAAGTTTTACATTCCACATAGCCATTTTGATTAGTTCTTTTGCCTTTATATTGGCTAGTCCTCGTTTTGGTTGGTTTATTTGGCAAGTTTTACATTATTATTTAAGTTGCCTCATTCTCAGTGGTTTCAATATTACACTGTTCATTCATTCGGGAACAACGCTTACTTAGTTTTGAGGTTTTAAAAACGTTCATTCCGTTAGTTTGGCGATTTTGAGACCTTTCACCTCATTTTTGTATCAATATCAAGACCTTTCGTGCCCTTTAGGTGTCAATTTTGACATTTTTCTACCGAAAAATTTGCAAATTTATCTTGAAAGGGGGTCTAGGGTTTTTTTTTCTAAGCTTGATGGAGGTCTAGCGAGGAAACTCAAAAATAAATATATATAGACCAAAAACCAAGCACTACTCTCTTAATGTTCCAATGCTTCATTAAAAGTTGTAAATCAGGACAGAAATGGTCCAAATCTACAATAAAAATGACAACAAAATACTTTATTTTCTAAAGTTGTTTCCTTTAAAGTAGTCTTGATTTTTAGGGACATGGCGTTTGTAGCTCTGTGGTCTGGTTATACTGTACTACGATTTAAAAAAAAACAAAAAACAAAAAAAAACATAGCTATAACATCAAGTGAGGAGTTTCTGTATAACACCTGCGCAAACACCACCATGATACCTGATTATATACACATACACTACAGTCTGTTCGGTAGAAGTGGGCCGGAAAGTGTGAATCCTCTAACCTCTTGCAACTCTGAAAACCACGGATATTTTTAACCTCTATGTGGTGGATTGAGTTCTTTTATTTCATGAATTTTATTTTAGTAAGCGTTGTTTCCACATAGCGATTTTGATTAGTTATTTTGCCTTTATATTGTCTTTGTCCCAGTTTTGGTTTGTTTAGTTTGCAAGTTTTACATTTTAATCTTGTAACTAAGAAAACGACGGATATTTTTGGCAGCTGTGGACAATCTCCCAGGAAATAGGTGTGACATATTTACCAGCTGGGAAGAATCAACCAGGTAATAGGTGTGACATATTTACCAGCTGGGAAGAATCAACCAGGTAATAGATGTGACATATGTACCAGCTGGGAAGAATCAACGAGGTAATAGGTTTGGATAATTACAGCCTGTGTACTCTAGCCCTTATCCAGTTGCAAGAGGTTAGGGGTTCAAGATTTCCGGCCGAGTTATGGCGAACAGACTATAATTCAATATTGAAAGTGCAGTCCAAGATGAGTGGGGTTGGTATTTGAAAAAAGAAAGGAAAATATAATATGTACCAGTGAAAGTTACATAACACTTCAATTGGAATGTTTTAGAATTGTTAAATTACATTAAAATCGGCACCATTTTGCGATCCAAGTTTTTGTTTCAACAATGTCAAAATCATACAACAATTTTATGAGTGACATTTCAGCTGCAATTTAGAAGAAAATATGAAAAAAATCTTGAAATACCGACAATAATGGCGGCGTCACACGAGCGCTTTTTCCGTCAATTTTCTACGAGCAAGTTTTTTCTCGTACTATTTTGAGGCTTTTTTCGCATTGGAATCGGAAACTAGATCGAAGGTAGATTATGCTAGGTAGTTTAATTTATTCGAGACAAAAATTTTAAAGCTCGAAGGTAGATTATGTTAGGTAGTTTAATTTATTCGAGACTTAAATTTTATAGCTGTCAGTCAACAATCGCTCGGATAAATTGACGGAAAAATCGCTCGTGTGACAACGCCTTAAAACGCCTAACAACAAAGCTACACAAAATGTCTTTCAAGCTGCTGTTCCTTAGCTGAATAGAAGAAGTTAACATCTGTAATTGGTAGTGAAAAATATATCGCTATAGTCCGTTTCTTTCCAGCCGACGGTAAATTGCCACGTCCCCATTTTAAAAGGGGGAGGTAGTCGCTTATTCGGGACACCCTTCTCCCTCGTGTTTAGCATGTTAGTCTTGAGGTTTTAAGATGATCGTTCCGTTACTTTGGCGATTTTGAGACCTTTCGCCCCATTTCTTTGTCAATATAAAGACCTTTTGTGCCATTTAGGTGTCAATTTTATCCTGGCAAACTTTAAAAGGAACCAGCCTTTGGCTGAAACACTTTTCTACCGAAAAATGTACAAATTTAACTTGAAAGGGGGTCTAGGGGATGTTTTTTCAAGCTTAATGGAGGTCTAGCGAGGAAACTCAAAAGTAAATTAATAAATATATACATAGGCCAAAAAACAAGCACTACCCCCTTAATTGCTCAGCTATGACGAAGAATTTGCGGCAAAATATGATATTGATTATGAAGATTTGCCACTAATATGACGCAGCGACATAACACTTTCATATTTTCCATTTTAAGTATCGAGAAATTAGCTGCGGAGGGATTGAATTTTCCGCCGGGTGGAAGAAAACGGACTATAGGTTCCCGTGACAGTACAGGTCTCCCTCGCCATCCGATGCCCCAATTTACGATATTATTTCAGGTTTTTAAGGTGTTTGGGTTTGGGTTTTGGCTGGTCTGAGAACTCATCCCTATTGACCCCATTAATTTTAGGGTTCGCTAAACGATTTTTCCTTTTAACCCTATGAGGATCATGACACGTTTTAGCAGTTTCTTCTGGCTATTATTAGACGATTTTGTATAGCTTAGGAAGGATCTGATGATGATGCAGTTTTTACCACCATACACGAGTCCCAGCTGAATAGCAAGGCTAGAGTGGATGCCCTGATGAATCAGGGACTTAGTGAATAGTTGCCACAGATTGCTAGACCGCACCGTTCACCAACAGCACTGACGTCTGCCAATAACTCACTGGCTGGCCCGAGGCTCGAACCGTCAACCTCACGGTTAGCAGCCGAATGCTCTACCAATCGAGCTACGGCCTGTGGGAGTTACAAGGATGAAGACTGTATCAATCAACCTTCTGACTGCCATATATCCTGCCTAATTTTAATACAATCGTCCAATAATAGCCATAAATATAGAAACAAATTGCGTCTTAAATCTTCAAGGGGTCAAGATGGGGTTTTCAGGAACGTAACCCAATCGTATACCGAGGGAGACCTACCTGCACAGTAGCCAATATTGAGGCAGCACTCATGACAGTAAGGTCCACACAGTTCAACTTCTAAATGAGTAAAAAATAAAAAAAAATAATATAGATATATATATAATATTTATATATATATCAATAAAGTCAGCAGATGAACACAGGAAAATGGGAAGCACTAACAACTACGCTAAAATTATGCACTTAAGGGGGGTCACCGTTTTTTTTTTATCTTTCTCTCCTTTTCTCTTCCTCCGGCTTGTATCCATTCAGCCCCATTCAGCCAACTGTTTTAAGACGTTTATCCCCATCCAGGTGTTGATTTCTTCCTGGCGAGCAATAAATCCGGCTTTGCCGGAGAAATTTTTCTATCGAAAAATTTACAAATTTAACTTGCTGTAAAAAAAAAACATGTATATGCTGGCTTGGTACCGCTCGCCAGGAAAATATTGACACCTGCATGGGGGTAAACATCTTAAAACAGTAGGCTGAATGGGGCCGAATGGATACAACCCAGAGAAAGAGAGAAAAGGAGAGAACGATAAAAACAAAACGGTGACCCCCCTTAAAAGAGGAGTTGCTCAACACAGTGAAGCTACCATTATCATTTTAGCTTCTGAATCTTATTCCTTGATGTAAACCATCTGTTCATAATAGCATTGTGCATTCTTTACATTACTATTTTTCTCAGAATAGATCACCTAGCTAAAAATGTTTGTTTAATAAAATAATGAGTCATTCTGTACACAATGTATAGTAATTATGTATACAATGTTAAACCTAGTAGAGTCCGGTTGAGTGGTCGGTCCTCACTGCCAGTCCAAAACACTCCTTTGCACTCCTTAACACTCCTTTATACTCCTTTACACTACATCACCTACACTTCACTCTTCAAGGCATCGTGTTGCTCTTCACAAAACTTTACAAATTTCTTACAATAATTTTGAGTCAAGTGCTCAACCTTGCACATATTCTTTGGGAGCTCACGTACAACACACCGCGACTGGCAGAACTTCATCATTTTGCACGTTTTCAAGGTAAGTGAAGCTATTGTCACATTCCCGACCAAGCTTATATAGGCTGCCTTGTGATATGATATTGGCTGCGAGATATGTTGTGGAAGATCGCACCACCATCACCATCACCATCACTATCACCAGCACCACCACCACCACGTATCGAGCTGCTCTGGGGCAGGGGGAGGGAGGGAGGGAGGGGGTCACGGATCCCTGGCGTCCTCAAACAATTGTTCCCGACTCTCCCCTTTCTCGGCTGCTTAAAAAATATACACTAAACACATATAATTGCCCTAGGTCACAATCCCCTGCCCCCACTTGGACGCACCTCTCTCTCTGGGGCTCTCTCTCACTCACTGGTGGTGGCGGCTCATACGCACACCAAGTTGGCTCATGCGTACACCAAGTTACCTCAGGCGTACACTCAAGATGGCTCACGACGCGTACACTCAAGACGCGTACACTCAAGTTGGCTTATGTGTATAACAAGTTGGCTCACATGTTCACCAAGTTGAGCAGCTGGCTCTGTGTGAGGAGTACATGGCAGGTGGCTCAAGAATACACTATGTTGGCCGAGGTGTACAGCAGTAGGTGGCTCTGCATACATGGCTGGTGGCTGAGGTGTACACGGATGGTGGTTGAGGCGCACACGGATGGTGGATGAGGCGTACACGGATGATGGTTCAGGTGTACGCGGGTGGAGGATGAAGTGTACACTTCTGGTAGTTAAGATGTACACAGCTGGTGCTTGAGGTGTACACTGATGGTGGCCGAGGTGTACACAACAGCACCAGTGAAGGGGAGGGGGGGGGCGGGGGGGTATCCGGTGGTCGTCTCACTAGTGGGGTCCAGCTCCTCCATGGCTTAGATGGTCTCCCTGAAACAAAAATGAACAATTAATATAAAATAATAAAAAGACCAGAAGTAAACTCAATAAAAAAAAAAGGAAAAGTGGGGATTGGGCCTGAGTATATAATATAATATAGTACAGTAAACCCCCACCCTTTCGGACTCTGCCCTTTCGGAATTCCAAGACTTTCGGACGAGCATTTCAATTCGGATTCAAGGTACAGCCTTTCGGATTTGTCCGAAAGGCTGAGAAAATACCTCCGTCCTTTTCGGACTACAATTAACTTAGGATTTGTCCAAGAGGCTGAGAAAAATTAAATCGCATTCGGACCAAAGAGCCGAGTTTCGGACTTGTCTGGTTAGGTGAATGTGTATTCGGACTTATAAACTTCGGACATTATTTCAGCCATTCGGACACAAGTCCGAATGGCTGAAGTGTGAAGTTCAGACTCGGCCGTTTTGGACTTTTGACACTTTCGGAAAGGGGTGTCCCCCGATTAGTCCGAAAGGGCGGGGGTTTACTGTATATGCATATGACATTAATTTGCCGAAAGGTGTTTTTTGTCATACAATATTTGTTATATGGGTATAATTTTCTCCAGTCACACATTCATGGTACTGAAGAGAAGTTATACATTTTGCAGTGATATGCAGCCTAGGCATGCAGTACCAGCCCCAACTTGCATAGACTGTTGTGGATTTCCACCATCAAGAACCAAAACGAACAGCAGTGATCCCTACATTTCCCGTTCTTCCTGCACAACGGTAATAGAAAACAAAACGGAGGGGAAACCATTTAATCGAGTAATGGCGGACAAAACCTCGACACCTCGAATGAAAGGATGGTTATAGCTCATGCTGTGGAAAACGGCAAGTAAATTACAAAGTTTTCTGTCCTGATCGTGCAGTGTTACCCGTACGTGTCAGTTACAATGCTAGCCAGGGTAGCCAAGGACTAAACCAAGACTCAGTGCCAACCCGAGTTAGTTACCATGCTCACCGGGAAAACACGGTTGCTGAGTCTGTGCCTGGATCACCTGGAATTGTTGCTAGTGTGACTCGAGTGCCCTTGCTTGGCACTGACACACCTGGGAACATCCAGTCTGTGCAAGAGACCACCCCCAGCTCTCTAAGCGGTCACTCTCCAGCCTCTGGCTTGTCAAACCGAGATTTGATTGACAAAGAGCGGTTGTTGAGTGTCGGCTTACCAGCCAAAACTAAGGTGAGCTTATCACCAATTCCCAGAAAGACGGTGATCGATCTGGTAGTTGCAGATAAGCTGCTTTTCCCCCACAGCGTGAGAGTACCAGAGGACCAGCCGAGACGGGAGCAGCCGCGAAAGGAGACCAGCCGCCACGCCCGGCGCCTGTTGGAGCTCTTCGGTCCAGATCCTGACTTGTGAAGAAGCCAGACTGTGTGTGAATCAGTCCGGAAGTTCGACAAGTCATCATCGGGTCTCAAACAGGACCTCTCCAGCCGGCTGTGTGTGCAGGTAGCCCAGACAACTACCACCTTGATGACGGCCCGTGCCGTGCTTCCTTCGCCCCCAATGCTCTCCTGTCCTCCTCTTCCTTTAAGTGACTTCATATGTGTTTTGCGGTACTAGTTATAGTGAGGTTTAGACCTAGACGTGCCGGGACTCTGCCAGTGTAACGTAGTATAATCGAAGACGTGCTTTACGCCTTCCTTTGAGTTTGCCTTACTGTGACCCCGTTTGTTGGGGAACACCTACAGCTGTCCTACACCGGTTTACATACTTTCTCGGGTCCGGGCTCCCGTGACCCCCTGAAGAGAAATTATAGATACAACATTGCCACTCTACATTATACACACACTTTACACGTCAGTATCGAATACCTGCCGCATATCTAACTTTATGCACTATCTATCACTTAGACTTAGGCATTATAGTGAAATTTTGTCATAGACTACAGTATAACATTTTGTCATCGAGTTGTTTGACATATATCTTTATGTTTTAGAGTCCAATTCATGTGGATTCTCAGTGCTTAACATTTGCATATTCATGGTTTAGAGCTAATTGGGAGCTACCGCTTCCTCAGTTATTAATACTTTAGCAATCCTTTGCATACTTTTTTGTGTTACTTGCCGTACTTTATCAGGACGATTTGCTCTTTTGAGACCTATTGCCTCTCTGTGTTTAATCATATATTTGTCCTGTACGAGCCTGTGTTGCCACCTAGTGTATGAATAAGCACAGTATATGCCTATGACCCTGTGTTAAAATGAATAAAACCATTGTACCTACCATTGTGTTTCTGTTGTTGCATGTCATTCGTTTGGTATAAATAGAGTTAAGGTCAGTCCTTGCCCAGTCGAGAATACCCAAGTTGAAGATAACTGCACCCTTCTCATAGCTGAGAAGTGCGACCAGAATATACCTCGCTCTTTAGAAGCGTGGCATAACATATAGATTAGGTGATTCATAAAAGGTACAGTTTCCAAGCAGCCCTGTTCTGGGCTGCCTCACTAGTCAATTAGTCAATTTGTCAATTATAATGTAAAACTTGCAAAATAAACAAACTAAAAAAAGGGACGACACAATATAAAGACAAAATCACTATGTGGAAATAACGATTTAGCAAAATAGAGTTTTGAAATAAAAGAACACAAAACCACCACATAGAATGTACCGGTACATCACTGTATGAGTAAGTGAAGTTGGGTTCCAATCAAATTAGTCGCGCATATATTAACGTACTCTCGTCATACTCAAGGAATTAGTTAATTTGGGAAGTTCAGGAAGTTCTGTTAAATTCTGTATGAAAAGAAACTACAATTTAAGTTTAAATATTCTATTCAAACAAATTTGCAATTTGACCATGAAAAGAATGCCTCTCCCCCTGAAGGGAAAAGTGTATGCCTCATGTGTTAGAAGTGCATGACATATGCCTCAGAAACATGGGCCGTTAAAGTAGAGGATGTCAACAGAATGGAACGTAATGAGATGAGAATGGGGAGATGGATGTGTGGGGACAGGCTGCAGGATAGAATAACAAATGATGAGTTGAGGAGACGTTTAGGTATAAAGAGTACTGTATTAGCGAGGTGATGCGTACAAGTAGACTGGGATGGTATGGATCTGTGGAGAGAATGGATGAACAAAATTGGGTGAAAAGATGCAGGTCTGTGATTTTGGAGGGAGCTGCACCAAGGGGTGAACGGAGGAAGACCTGGGATCGGACTATACGTGCCGATCTCAAATCCAAAAACTTGACAGGTGAAGCAGCCCTTAACAGGGATGCCTGGAACACCGCCATTAGGACAAGAGACTGAAACTGCCCGTATGTGTGGAGCACTCAGTCTTAAAATGTTATGTATGTATGTATGTACAGCACTCCCAAACGAAAAATGAAATCGGCAAATAATATCACTCGGATACTCTACTCACGGGCAGGCTAGGGAAGGGTGGCGCCATACTGGAAGGGTGCGGAAGGTGGGGCGGCGGCAACTTGGACCCGTCGGACTTCTCTTCCTCGCGCCGCTTCAGACAGGCTGCCTTGGGGTTCAGGTTACGCTCTGGGGGTTCAACGGTCAAAGTCAGTAAAAACGATGGGAACTTTACCGGAGAAGTTATGCCCATGTGATAGAAAGTGGTTATAGTAGAGACACGACAGGTTTGACTTTGGTTTATCAAAAAAAAAAAAAAAAAAAAATTATCAAGTGACAAAAGTGTCCAGCAATTAGATATTATAATGTAAAACTTGCAAAATAAACAAACAAAAACTTGGACGAACACTATAAAAAAACAAAATAACTTATCAAAATCGCTACGGTATGTGGAAACAACGCTTAAGCAAAATAGGTGGTTTGGTGTAGGGTTCGAAGCCCGGCCAGGTCATATCATCAAAATATTAATATATTTATTCATTTATTTAAAGTTTCAAGTTTATGTCACTGATATCCTGTCAAAACTGCCGTCTTCACAATAAGCATTTTTCATCACTTAGGCAAAAATTTCTCCATTCAAGTTACGCAACATAACTTTAAGGGTTCACAATCTACATTCTATTTTGCTGACTTGAGTACATAGATGTAACCATAGACTACAGTAGATCTGGATTGGGAAAATGGAACTTTGCAGTAAGGGACCCAAAATCAGAAAACGAAACCCCAAGTTCAAACCTCGAAACCGTGAAAATGTGATATGTTCGCGGTTTCGAGGTTCGAACTTGAGGGTTCGTTCTCCGATTTTGGGTCCCTTATTGCAAAGTTCCATTTTCGTGTCCAGTCCAGATCTACTGTAGTCTATGATGTAACTTTAAAAAAATAATATGATTTTCATTGGTTAACTTTTTACTGTGACCTAAATACAGTATATTCTATATACTCAAACCCAATCCCAACTTTTCCTTGTTTTTTTTTTTTTTTTTTATACATGATTGAAACATGAAGGGAACATTCTTTTAATAATAAAAATTAGTAAATTTGTAGTTCAAGTATAGTTGCAAACTTGTATTTTAACTAGTTGGTGCTCAAGTCAACAAAATATAAAATAAAATACCTTAGTGAGATATCTTATTTTTAGTACTCTCTGTGGTACAGTGGCGCTAATAACTTATGTCTCAACTGCCATTACGTTTAGATCGCTCTGTGCTGTATTAATGTCTGCCAGATGTTGGACAGGGTGGGTAACTGTAGGAACATGTTTGTATATCTCACTCGAAACAAATATATCAAGTTTTAGATATTGCCAATACTAACTATTTACCAAAATATAATTGGTGCCGAGACATCACTTAGTTGGCCGATTGTATAACTAAATACTGCAATGATATAAATGTTCTATAAATCTCATTTTAAATACAGTCCTAAAAGACTTAAGGGGGGTCACCGGCTTTTTTCTTTTTCTCTCCCTCTCTCTATGGCTTGTATCCATTCGGCCCCATTCAGCATACTGTTCT
This sequence comes from Paralithodes platypus, assembly GCA_032716605.1. Lineage (NCBI taxonomy): Eukaryota > Metazoa > Arthropoda > Malacostraca > Decapoda > Lithodidae > Paralithodes > Paralithodes platypus. Next base: position 31,770,835 of record CM064535.1, read on the forward strand.
AAGACGTTTACCCCCATCCAGGTGTCAATATATTTTTGTTTTGACAGCAAGCTAAATTTGTAAATTTTTCGATAAAAAAATTTCTCCGGCGAAGCCGGATTTCTCCATACAATGCTGGCTCGTGGGAGAAATCAACACCTGGATGGGGATAAACGTCTTAAAACAGTTGGCTGAATGGGGCCGAATGGATAACAGCCAAAGCGAGAGGGAGAGAAAGATAAAAAAAAAAAAAAACGGAACTCAAAAATAAATAAATAGATAAAAATATAGATCGAAAACCAATCAGTACCCCCTTAGAGAAGAGAACGGAAAATGTGACGATCAACATACAGTAGACTTGAACATCGTGCCGCGCCATACACAGACAAAAATCTCAACACAAACAAACATGCAGCACAGGCTAAATTCAATTCAATTCAGTGAGGTGGAAATTATAGAAACAGTAAAAAATAATAAATAAAAGGTGCATGAATGTTTATTTAGGTAATCGAGAATAACTTAAGAACTTTAGTGAGGAAGGAAGAATGGGCTGTTATGGACTTGGGAATTAAAATGTAAAACTTGCAAACTAAACAAACCAATACTTGGACAAAAACAATATAAACGCCAAATTACTGATCAATAATAATGAAATGGAAATACAAATCTCCCTTATCACAATTCGATGCCCCGATTTATGATATTAATGTAGGTTTTTAGGCGTTTGGGTTTTGTCTGGTCCGAGAACTCATCCCCATTTACCCCATTAATTTGATTTTAGTAAGCGTTATTTCCACATAGCGATTTTGATCATTTATTTTGCCTTTATATTGTCTTCGTAAGTTTTGGTTTGTTTAGTTTGAAAGTTTTATATTTTAATTTTAGGGTTTGCTATATGATTTTTCTATTTATGATTGGGTTTTCAGGAACGTAACCCAATCGTAAATCGAGGGAGAGCTGTATATTAAATAGTTTGTTGTGGCAATACCATACTTCACTATAGGTAGCGCTAACGAACTTGACAATTTTCTTGACCCCTTAACTTCTCATAACTCATAAGAGCCTAGAGCAAACTGGCTGTAAATCTCCACACCTATTTCCTGGTGGGCTCTTCCCTAATGATAGAAATGTCGGCTCGATTGCTTTCATTCATTTTGAGTTATGAGAAGTTAAGGGGTCAAGAAAATTGTCAAGTTCGTTGGTTCTACCTATACCATCAACAATTAATATATGCTATGCAACTTTTAATGAATGCCAGGTATAGAAACAATAGGATTACAGTACTATGCCCTGTTCCAAATTAGTAGTCCAAAATTTGTGAACTCTAACCTCTGTAACTCAAAAATGGCTACAGTAAATGGGCTGTAAATTTCCACACCTATTTCCTGGCTGACCTTTCCCAAACGGTATGAATATTAGGTGGACTGCTCAAGTCGTTTGTAAGTTGTAGAGGTTAATATTCAAGAGGAGTTTGTGCCTACTTACTTGGAATAGGGTATAGTATTAAAATTTAGCCTGACAAAGATACTGGTTTGAAAAGTATCTGAGCAAAGTAACGTTTTCAGACCCATTTTCAATAAGTGCGTTCAAGCCAACATAGCTTGCTAAACTAAGAGCCAAACAGGGTGGGCAGTCACAAAGAGGCATAAAGATCATAAGATTCTTCAACCATAGAGAAAATTAGAAAATGTGTCCTTAGAAACTCTTAAGGTAAAAAATAATGAAAAGAGGAAACCAAAATAAAGTTCAACCATGACTAAAGAATTCCCAAAAGTATGAGGTGATAACTATGTGACATAATGAAGACATAACATGAGACATCAAAGACTGCCGCTCAGTCTATTAGTAACAAGTGTGTACCTCTGACTTGTTGTTCGAGGGACATTATAACATCAACTGCCATGTTGAGAATGCCCAGCTTAGTTTGGGGCTTGTCAGTTTTCAGATGTGTCATGCACATCCTTCCAAGTTCCTTGAGAGCGTCGTTAATGTCACGGATTCTGATCCTGGTGGATGAAAGAACAGGTGATGGTGGGTTAGTGCTAGGATTATTATATAGTTAGTGGTGGTTGGCAGGAGTTATAACACCCACCTCACCCAACCCTCACATCATGTCACCACCAACTCAACCCCACACCTCCTCACAATAACACAACTTGGCTTTACTCATTAGGTTAGGCATAGACTACAGTAGATCTGGACTGGACACAAAAATGGAACTTTGCAGGGAACCGTGAAAATATCACATTTTCACAATTTCGAGGTTCGAACTTGGGGGTTCGTTCTCCGATTTTGGGTCCCTTAATGCAAAGTTCCATTTTCGTGTCCAGTCCAGATCTACTGTAGTCTATGGGTTAGGTTATTACTGGCCATGCTAGCACGTGCAAGTCTTGACAAAGCTAACACGTGCAAGGTCTAACCATGCTAGCATGTATACACCTCTTCCATTCGCTGGCCATACTCGCAGCTGCTGGTGAGGTATAATGAGGCAAGAGGTACATGAGGTGTGAGGTATGAGGGTAACACTAGAGCGAGGTAGGCGTAGGAGGGTCCCAGCCAGGTGGTCTTTATTTTCTTACCTCTAACCTGTTGCTCCAAGGTCGTGATCACTTCCACCGCCATGTGTAAAATGTTAAGCTTGGTCTGCGCCTTATCATTCTTACAATGGATCATACACATACGACCTAATTCCTTAAATGCTTCATTTATATCTCGAACTCGTACTCTGAAAGGCAAAACCGTAAATGTCATCATCATTGATAACCAAAAAGGAATTTGGATGCCAAGTGCACCAAGTGAAATGATGAAGCACGTGTAGAGATTATTATTATTAGAGAGATCAGCCCCTTCATATTTGGGTTATTTAGTTGTTACAATTAATGAGCACATTTACGGTTTCCATTTTCCTCGACTAGAGAGGAACTACAAATTGTTTACATGCCTGCGAAACTAATCATCTGGAAATGAAATTCTTATGTTAATAAAGACATCACTTACAAGTACCGTAAAATGCCCTAACTTCAAACAAGGTGCAATACTTCGGACATTTCTGGATAAAATAATGTAAGCTACAGTTATGGAAAAATGGCTCTGCATTATGGAAGAACACCGCAGACATACTTGTTTTTTCATAACATCATGTATTTATCCCATAACTGCGGTTCATTATATATTTTTCCAGAATGTCCGAAATTAGCTCCCCGTCCAAAGTTACGTCATCTTACCGATATGCAAAATTAATCTATGTAACACCCAATATGAAGGGGAGACATTTATCTAGAAGAAGTAAAGCAAATGAAGTCTACAGTACAAATAAGGAAAAACACCAACATGAAGATACTAAATCTAAATCTACCACTTGCAAGTTTTGGGTTATAAAGAAGTTGGAGCTGTAGACACCGATACTTAGCAGAATTACCAGCTAAAATACAGTTGTAGTACATTCATAAATACATAAAACTGAATTGATCATACTTTCTATCCATCAGAAACCTACATATATTATTGTATTTCTGTTTACGGCTCCAACTTCCTTATATCCTGAAACTCGCCCATGGTCAATTACCAGAGACAAAGATATATCAAAATGTAAATGCATATTTGACATAGTAAGAGAGAAATAAGAAATTAGATTATTAAATGCGGCCCCCCCCCCAAAAAAAAATAAAAAATATAATAATAAAATAAAATAAAATAAAAATAGGAAAAGTGGGGATTGGGCCTGAGTAAATAGATAGATAGAAATAGATAGATAGAAATAAGACAAACCACACAAAAATAAGATGAAATTATTCTTCAAGCAACATAATAAAATAATTTGTTTATCACTTTTATCATCTGCATTTAAGTATCTGGGCAGTGTGTTGAGTAAAGATGGGACTATGGATGAAGAGGTGCGGGAGAGGGTACAACAGGGGAAGAGGGTTGTAGGAACGCTAAAAGCAGTAACAAGAAATAGGGTGGTCAGTATGGAAGTGAAGAAGTCCTTGCATGACAGTGTGGTAATCCCGACACTGACTTACGGAAGCGAAGCATGGACGTTGGTTGAGAGACTCAGACCAAGAGTGAGAGCAGTGGAAATGAATTACTTAAGGAGTGCGTGCGGAGTTACATGGAGGGATAGACAGACTAATGAGGAAGTAAGAAGGAGGTGTGGTGTGGAGGTAGATGTGCTGGAAAGTGTGAAAAGGAACAACTTGAGATGGTTCGGCCATATGGAACATATGGAAAGCGAGAGAATGACTAAGAGGGTGTACGAGAGCGAGGTGGAGGGACAGAGGGGGAGAGGTAGACCGAATATGAGGTGGAAGGATGGAGTGAGGAAGTACATGAACGAAGGCGGTGCTGGTTGGGGGGAGGGGCGTCGACTGACTGGGGACAGAGGTGCATGGGGGCGGTTCGTTCGTGGCCACCCCTTCGGGGATCACGGCGTCAGGCAATAGATAGATAGATAGATAGATCATCTGCATTATACAGTACAAAAATCCTCTTGAAATATTTGTCAAAAAAATGTATAAAGATTTTCACATTTGCAACAAACTTTAGTTCATCAAGCTTGTAGGTATATTTTTAAAACTTCTGAACACATTTTACTTGTAATTTCATGGCTACCAAAACAGTTTGTCACACAAATTAGTACAGTACTGTATTTTGCAACATTAAAAAAACGGCAAAACAAAGAAAATCAGAATGCAACATAAACTGATAAAAAATAAATAAAAGCAGACCATAAAAGTGATACAGGAAGCAGTGCAAAGTAGAAGGTTCACTACTGAGAAACACTATCTATCTACCTATATACAGTATCTATCTATCTACTGTGGCACATTACCCTTTTTTTTTTTTTTTTTAGGGTGGCTGACTGAGAAACACACTTACACATATACTGCTAAAGTGGAATTGACTATTTCTGATAATTAAAAGTGGGGTATGCACCCGAGTAGATAGATAGAGAGATAGACCAGTAGATAGACTGATGGTAGTTTATTCTTAGTGACAAAATTCTTATGAAATCGCAATTCTGAAGCTGCAAGATCGAAGTTGCAGACAAAAATAGCGTGGTTTATTCTTAGTGACAGAATTCTTATCAAACTTTAATTGTGAAGTAGTTGCAGATAAAAAATGCTTTTGCAAATCTGCCTTAAGGGGAAATGGTTCACTTTTTGGATGATTTTGGCATGTATTCATTATTTTTCAAGTTTCCTCCCTAGACCTCCATCAAATTTAAAAAAAACATCCATTAGATCCCCCTTCTAGATTAATTTGTACATTTTTCGGTAGAAAAATGTCCCGGCCGGTTCTTCCAACATTACAGGCTCACTATCGTTCGCCAGGGAAAAAATTGACACCTAAATAGCACGAAAGGTCTAAATATTGACAAAGAAATGGGGCTAAAGGTCTTAAAATCGACTAACTAATGGGGAAAACATCTTAACCCTTTGGCGCACCTATAGTTTCCAATCAAAGTTTTTCCCACTCCCAAAGTATATCTCGGCTCACTCAGAGCCAGTTTTGTGCCCAGCGATAATTTGTTTCTGTGACGTTTTTATCCACCAAAAAATCATTGTATTTGGATTAATGAGGTACCATCGGCTTCGTTATTGATTGAACTTGAAGATAAGCGAATAAAAACATAGAATAAATACAAAACAACCACATTGGGGCACTCCGAAATAAGAATTGTAAAAAAAAAAGTAAATACCTTATCTCCAACTCGCGCTAGCTCAAAATTTTGCCCGCACCATTTTTGATTTGCATACATATATGGAAGCGGAATTTAATGAGGATTCCACTGGTAACTTCAGAATTACTATAAACCAAACAGTTACTGAGATACACGAATAAACGTGAAAGTATCGAAACACAGACTGAGCTGTACTCTGCTCCCTTCCCAGCCAGCCGTGAGTAAACGGTTAAACTGAGGGGGTTGCCAATTGTACCCATTGAACTAGATGTAATACTTAATATCTGTGCCAAATATGACGCGCGTCAGACGAAAACTTAATGTTTGGCGAATATTTTTAAGTTTAATGACTCTTAACGAGTCATCGTGCGCCTAGGAAAAAAATACCTAATGACTCTGAACGAGTCATCGTGCGCCAAAGGGTTAACATCTGAAAACTAATGGGGCTAAACATGAGGGAGAAAGTGGTCCAGAAAACCGGCCCATATCCCCTTAAGGACCGAGTCACATGATCACTTTCAGCAGCAACTTTACTCAACATTCTTCTTAAAAATGTACGGTACAGTCACAATCAGGAATTGGTGGCGCACTTTCTATTTCACAGTTTAGACACGGAGATGCTATGTTTTGAAATGATCTGAAGCGCTTCGAAGGCTAACAGTGTGCTTCATTAGTTAACGCTCACTATTCTGTGTATCGTTCAGTAGTGTACCATGAATTAAGTAACACCCCGTTCTTAACATTAATCATCAATTACAAACCCCAATGTACTTGAATAAACTAATGAAAGCATATGGTCCTCCCGGGATTCCAACTCGGGACACCACACCCAGAACATAAGCATCTAAACCATTACACCACCAACACAGTTAAAGGTTGAATACACGATCACGATTAATATCTATTTTCGAATTTTGGATATCAATCTACCCGAGGCAACTGTACATATATTAACCCTCTCACGTTCTTGATGCAATTTTGAGCCTATTAGGGATACTTTAAAGCCGTTGTTACCATCAGAGGTATTTAGAAACCTTTAGTTTAGTTACTTCAACCTCTGCAGTTGTCTTTAAGTTAGCTGTGGACAGAAAACTAATTTTGGAGAGGTAATTATAAGAGTGAGAGAACTCTATTTCTTATTGATAATCTGGCAACCTCTGTGTCATATGGTCGTGAGAGGGTTAAGTAAAGTAACTGTTCTATCTATCTATCTATCTATCTATCTATCTATCTATCTATATATATACAGTACATACTCAGGCCCATACCCCTATATACTCAGGCACATAAAAATAATAGAAAGATACATAAATAAGGAAATAAATATGTCCATCTCCCTCAAATAGTTTTGTTAGTAACTAACTGTAGAACAAAATGAGATTAATGATAATCATGAAGAGATTTAGAAAAAGATGGAAAAGAAAGATACAATTACAATTATCTGTGGGAAAGGGGTAAGTTGGACAATTAAATATGATAAACATTTACTGTATATCTTCAACAAGGTGATTTTAATTTTCAGTAAGTTGTCTATTTTTTTTTTTATACAATTAGTTTAACCAGACCACTGAGTTCCCCAATAGAACTCCCATAGTTGTCTAATAATACAATATATTTATAGCTATAATTTATACATTGCCAAATGTACCTGAATACGAGACAATGATTTATTAAAACAAAATCTAAATAAAAGAAACATGATTCAACTAACTAACCCTCTATGTGATATGTCATTTGAATAATACAGGATAAAGGAAAATTTGATTAGTCTGCAATACTGAAACACTACTCTTCCCAATAGTCTATTGAAATATTTTAACCCACAAAATCCAGGAGGCCTCATATGAGGCAAAAACAAAAAAATGGCAGGAATCCGGGAGGCCTCATAAGAGGCCAAATACGCCGCTAAAATCATCATAACACGACAACCACTTGTGGTAGCGATGTCATCTCATCGGTAGTCTACAGACAACAGTGAGTTATACAATTTGAAATTGAGTTGACTGCTGCAGGTGGTTTAAATCAGTAGCTACTGAATTATGAAGCTTGCCTTTACCCAAATGGCCCCGGACACACCGATCGGGATCATATGAGGCCTCCCGGATTTCGTGGGTTAAAATTTTGATATTTCAATTATTTTTATTATCATTCTTAACATACATCCACTTTGCGTCTCTCTAACATTTCCACAACTTGTATGTATGTATAATTTTTAAGACAGACAAAAATATGGAATCACCCAAATCATTCCCCATACAAAAACCAAGATCTCCGTACCGTTCTCTGGCGTTGTTTGCCTGTCGACGTTCCTTCTCCCTCAGCGCTTTAGTTTCCGGGTCTGCACATTCGTCGTCCTCCGTGCTGGAACAGGAACTAAGAGGTCTCAGTATAGCGTGCCCAAGGGGAGGGGCATAGGTACAATCGAGGTAATAAGTCATGTCTCGGCACCAAGTATGTTTTGATCAATAATTGGTATCAGCAATATCTAAGCTTCATTTCTTTATAAGTGATGTCTCGGCACCAAGTATGTTTTGATCAATAATTGGTAATGGCAATATCTAAGCTTCATTTCTTTATATCGAGTGAAATATACAAACATGTTCCTACACTTACCCGCCCTATTCAACATCTGACAGACATTAATACAGCACAGAGCGAGCCAAACACAATGACAGCTGGGACATGACTTATTAGCACGACCGTACAATCACTTATAATAATTTGTTGACCCCCTTTTTCAGATCAAGAAGCTGATCCCACATAAGTAAAGGTCACTATTTGATGTCAACTTTATGCTATTATTCATCATTTTACAGATTTTGCATTAATACAAAAATTATCATTGCAGTCCAAAATATAGAAAATATAAAATATTAATTAAACTGCAGTCCTAATTACTCTTAACCAAAATATAATTGATTAAACTGTGCTAAACAGGGAAAATGTAAGTTTAAATTAATTTAATAATCTGCCCACAAGTCCAATAAAATATATAATTCCTACTGATACTATGATTGTGCAAATATATTTTGAAGTTTAATAAAGAATATGCTTAAAACATGTCATTCACGTTAAGGAAAAATCCCTTCTCTGGCTAGTGTTAATTTTCATAATTCAAATGTCAGCCTAATGCAAAACAAAGTTACATTACAGTACTCTAATATTTGAATAAGCTTAGTATTAAGCCAGGTTACTATTACAATACACAGATAAGTATTGAAGTAACAAATACAGAACTTTACTAAATCACTTCAAGCTCTTTTCATGACCAGAGAAGGGAATTTCCATCTTAAAAGAGTCACAAAAGCAATTATTTTGGCAATCTTTTATGGCAATCCACACTTCTGATACCAGTGCGTAAGTGTGCTCTCTCTCTTATAATTTATTGATGTAAATCATTATTGGATCTTGAAAGGATTAATAGTGGTCCGCTTGAAAGAACATACTTGCCAATCAATAACAAGGGAAAAATTGCCTGTGTGACCGACTTTAACATGAATGACGTAAGTCCTAGTGTACAACTGACTTCATATCCATGCCCGAGCCTGCGGACTGTGGCGTGGGGAGGGAGGGTCGCACACCACCACCACCACCACCACCACCCCCACCACCACCACCACCCCCTCCACCTCCACCTCCACCTCCACCTCCTCCTCCTCCTCCTCCTCCCAGCCTGCCACCCGTCACACTAAGGGGAGGGAGACGCATGTGAGCCGGGAACATAACACAACTACAACACTACATCCTATAGTAAAAGATCTCTCAGGCCACCAACAACATTACCGCAAAATCAGTCACATAGCCACTAAACGTATATTAGATCTAGGCAGGAAAATCAAAATGTTGTGATCTTCAAAACAAGAGATGAAATTCACACTAGTATTGTTTGCTAGTGTGCGAGTGCTGTTTTTTTTTTTTTTTTTTTTTTTTTTTTTTTTGTACTATTGTTGATATCTTAATGTACACCCTATGTGGTGGATTGTGTTCTTTTATTTCAAAATTATATTTTATAAAGCGTTATTTCCACATAGCGATTTTGATTAGTTCTTTTGCATTTATCTTGTGTCGTCCCAGTTTTGTTTGTTGATTATGCAAGTTTTACATTATAATTTTTACTGTGTTTGTCCAAGTTCTGGTTTGTTTATTTTGCAAGTTTTACATTATAATTTATGTAAGTTCTTTCTTCTTTATATTGTGTCGTTCCTGTTTTGGTTTGTTTATTTTGCAAGTTTTACATTATAATAAAGTATATGCGCTTGTGTGGCTAGCGAGGACAGCACGGTAATGTCAGGGTTGGCCTCTTTATTCTCACTTTACTATAGGATCTCAAATACTAGGTCAATAACACCAAATTTGACATGGTTCATAAAACTCATAACTACTGCACACCTACTTTAAGTTGAGGCCATAGGCAATGATAGAACATATGAGGGTGACGATAATGGATATGGAAACTGAATTATTACTTCGCACTCCAATTACACTCAAAATCTAAAATCTCACAAGTGGAAACATCTGAAATGGACACTCATGATAAGTTCTTTTGCCTTTATGTTGTCTCGTCCCAGTTTTGGTTTCTTTATTTTGCAAGTTTTACATTACTATATTATAACAATCCAAAAGAATTAACTAGTCATACTGTCAACTACTCCACAACTGGAAAACGTCAACTGCTGCTCTTTCACTTACACCCAATAGTAATCAGTTTCCATCCAGTGAATCGAAATATTTAAATGGAAGTCATCAAAATATCACTAATTTCTATATTCTTTAATGTTACAGACATAATTACTTTCAAATTCCATTCAGTACATTGGCCAATATACAAAGTGTATATGATGAATAAAACAGACTATATTAGGCCTACAGAGACATTTGGCAAGGGTCCGAATCTTTCAGACGTTTCCTGTTTATCTTATAATGTAAACTAATTATCACTAGCAGGTCTGTAGCCTGCAAGCAAGATCATTGTTGCTGCTCTAAATATAAATTACAGCATGGAGTGGTAATAGCTTTATGCACAATACCATACAACATTCAAATTACACTATTGAGTTACGATTCAGTTTTTGTAAGCTTAGGATGAAAAATAGGCTGATAATCTACTACCGTTTAGTAGCTATTTAGTTCGATGATCAATTATTTCAATTTTACATCTGCAAGCCAACAGGAATTAAATGATATAACGTAAGCAAGAACCATTAACAGAGAACATGAAGAATATTTGATACAATCTCCATACTGTAAAGATATGAACCTCATCCTACACAGATCATTTTATAAAAGTCTGTTAAGAATTATACAAAAACAATCTATTTCATAGAGAATATGAAAACATTTGTGATGAAACTATAAACTTTTGTTTATATATGATAATGGATTATTCATATACGGTACTAACTACAACATTTTGGCATAACTTGTGAGGGTAATACAATTTAAATTATGCATTTAATTTAATAATAATAAAATATATTTCATCAGAATATTCAGCATTGTCATTTATAAATTTGCACTCACAAATACTTTTAACAATACAATACAAGGAATCTGTAATAATTTCATTAATGAGGTCATAGACTACAGTAGATCTGGACTGGACACGAAAATGGAACTTTGTAGTAAGGGACCCAAAATCGGAGAACGAACCCCCAAGTTCGAACCTCAAAACCGCGAAAATATCACATTTTCGCGGTTTTGAGGTTCGAACTTGGAAGTTCGTTTTCCGATTTTGGGTCCCTTACTGCAAAGTTCCATTTTCATGTAAAGTTCAGATCTACTGTAGTCTATGATTAGGTTTATTTATAATTTAATTGGTGGGTTTGTGATGATATGAATTGTACTTGTATAAAACACTAATAATATAATAATGTTGAAAACTGACGAAAATGAATATGTTTAACATATCGTCAAAATGAAGCTGTTCTGGAATCAATATTCCTAACTTTTGCCTCTGAAGATTTTTTTTTAACCTAGTCACATATTGAGAATCAAAATTCCTAAACAGAAATATATTCATTGTACATCAAACATGCAACTATACGCAAAATGCTACACGGAACTGGTGAAAAGTAATGTATTGTGGGAGAACATTACCTATGGCCTTTAGTATCATAGAAGAAAATCCTTGCTAACACCATAAATATAAGACATTTTGACTCCTAGGCCACCATCATACGGTAGTTCATCCAATAACCCCAAGATAATGAATACAAGACCTTTAAGCGGCAGGTCATCCCATAACGCTAATGCAACTCAAATTTGGTGTTCTAGACTGGCCTTAGTCCATGGGCCAGGAAGATAAATGGTACCATCAGAGAAGTAATAGTAAGTTTAGTAAGTTTGAGTTTAGTAAAATTTACCAGAACGTCCCGGACTTCCCAAATTGACTAATTCCTTGAACGTGACGATAGTGCGTTATTATGTGTGCGATTAGCTTGCTTTTTTTTTTTTAAAGACCTCCGTCTACGTATTGTGAAAAACCTGTTATCCTCCGGTAAATTGCGGGGGTGAGTTTGCTTGGGAAACAGATTAACTTGCTCATGTAGTAATGTACACCCTATGTGGTGGATTGTTTTCTTTTACTGTAGCCTACACCCTATGTGGTGAATTGTGTTCTTTTATTTCATAAATTTTATTTTAGTAAGCGTTGTTTCCACATAGCGAATTTGAGAAGTTATTTTGCCTTTATATTGTCTTTGTCCAAGTTTTGGTTTGTTTAGTTTGCAAGTTTTACATTCTAATTTAAAGTACTGTAATAGATTTATCATTCAAAACCATACGACATTGTTCGTATTGCAGTGGAGATGTGTTTGAAATGTGTTGATCTTAAACAAATTCACGTATGATCAGGCCAGGCTTTGAACCCGGGCCGACTAGACCACCAAGGAGCTATACAAGTGATAGCTTCATTTCTAACAAGTTCCGTCCACTACCACCCAGTCCGTTTCGTGGTCATGAGTATATGGATCATTGAGCAGCCATATATTGAAATTAAGACTAAATAGATTCTGGAGGACCTCGACAGTGGCCAGTATTTGTTATCTATACGGTAGCAATTTTGATAAGTTATTTTGTCTTTTTACTGTGTTCGTTCAAGTTTTGGTTTGTTTATTTTGCAAGTTTTTCATTATAATCTGTTGTTACATTACATTGACCTCTTCCATGGTACCAATTCATAACATTTCCGGAGCTAAAGTTGGCCCCTTATACGGTACCGATATGTTAAATCTGCGTCTCTGGCCCGTGGACTATCTCTGTTGCTTGTCCCCAGCTCATCATGCACACAAAAACCGCCTCTACACATCTCAACCAGTAGACCATTTCTACCAGTGCCAAATCAACCAAACCAGTGCCAAAATATAGTACTAACCTAACCTAACCTAACCGTATTGGTTGATTTGGTACTGGTTGAGAGCTACTGGCTGAAATGGTCTACTGGTTGAGTTGTCCGGTCACCGCCTCTACCACTATAGTACCTGCGAGAACGCTTGCCCCCTTTAGCTCCGGCTGGTAGGGTCCCCGCACTGTTGGCCAGGTGGGCTGAAAGGTCCTCTTGCTTTACCTCAATTTTGTCCTTTACGCTCTCTGCTAAACCTGTAACATAACGAACTATTTCAGTTTTAGATAATACTATTACACACATTCTATTTTATATTCTATATACTCAGGCCCAATCCCCACTTTTCCTTTTTTTCCCCCTTTTTTCCTATTTTTTTTTTGGGGGGACGACGACTCAAGACAGAGCCAGAATAGGGACAACACGACAGAAAAAATGAACACACAAAAAACAAAATACAAATTCACACATACACAAATTTAAAGACCGAGTGCTCCAAACAAATGCGGTTCTGGTCTCACGTCCTAATGGTGGCTCACTTGTCAGGTTCTTTGATTTAAGATCAGATTGCAAAGTCAGATCCCACATCATTGTTGGATAAGAAAAGTTACGATCTTGCGAGTGGTATCTGTGACAAATATTACAGGCTTTAGTTGCTGCCATTTTTCACAGACCCTGGTCTCTGGGTCTTCTCCTGGATGACCTAGAAGTGTATGAATGTGTATTTTGTTTTTGTGTGTTCATTGTTTTGTGTTGTACCTATTCTTGCTCTGTCTTGAGTCCCCCCCCCCAAAAAAAACAAAAAAGTGGGGATTGGGACTGAGTAAATAGATAGATTTTCCACAGTTGAAGTTTATACTGTATATGAACAATGCCAAATTTCTTTTAATTATGGTGTAACGTATTCCTCCAGAAGAACTGGCGCTTTTGACAAATATTATCATTATCTTGAGTCGGCCACCCCCAGCTATGGGGTATGTGCCTGAGTATATACGTACATACATACGTACATACATACATTATCATTACCTGCAACACAACAACGTAAACGGCCAAAGGCCGACTCCTCCTAAAATTACAGGCGAGCGATATGAAAGGTCATAAAATCCCCAAACTAATGGAACCAACGTCTTAAAATCTCAAAACTAGTGGGGCTAAACATGAGGGACATTTACTGTGAGTAGGCCTACCGAGTGTGGTGAATGTGGAGTTGGGAGGAGGTACGAGGTGTGAGTCCGTAGGGTAGGGCGGGAGGGAGGCACCGTGCGGGGGGGGTGGACCCAGGTGGGGGGAACCTCCGGGAAGGCTGCCGGTGGTCTCCGCGTGGCACCGCAGAACGTTCACCGCGTCCTCCAACCTCTCGTCTATTCTGGACCCCTGGAAGACAGACACAATGCCGTATTAGAGATCCTGTAGTCAACGAGAATGGCCATCTTTACCTTTGGACGCCATTTTGGGTCAGTAATGATCAAACAATAGGGTGGTATTTCATCTAAGGCCAGGAGACATTTGGCAAGGATCCCCAATGTTTGGAATCCTTGCCAAATGTCTCTGTAGGTCTAATATATTCTGTTTTATTCATCATACTGTATATACTTTGTATATTGGGCAATGTACTGAATAGAATTTGAGAGTAATATGTCAGTAACATTAACCCTCTCACGTTCTTGACGCAATTTTGAGCCTATTAGGGATACTTTAAAGCCTTTGTTACCATCAGGGGTATTTAGAAACCTTTAATTTAGTTACTTTAACCTCTGCAGTTGTCTTTGAGTTAGCTATGGGCAGAAAACTAATTTTGGAGAGGTAATTATAAGAGTGAGAGAACTATCTCTTATTGCTAATTTGGCAACCTCTGCGTCATATGGTCGTGAGAGGGTTAATGAATATAGAAAAGAGTGATATGTTGATGACTTCAATCTATATATTTCGACTCACTGGATGAAAACTGATTACTATTTGGTTTATTAGAAAAAGCAGCAGACGATGTTTTCCTGTCCCCTATTGAGAGGGAATAGTTAATATTATTCTTGTTTATTATGTTTGTTTTTAATTAATATTATTATTTCATGAATGTTATTATTAACCTAAAAGACAAGAAATTATTGACATTTGGAATGCTTAAAAACACATAATTATATAAACAAATGAAAGGCATGAATGTTGTCAGTAATGGTAGGGAATAATAATACAGTTTGCAAGCAATTTCAAGGTGCAATGATAGGGACTGCATTCATTTTACTAAATAATTAAACTCTAAAACTAGTAAATCAAAAATGCATGTGCAAATATAAAAAATGCAGGAAAAACTTAATAATTACATATTTTCTTAACAAATCGGACCACTCTTGCATTTACGAAATACTATGACGCTTGTATTCTTATAAACTTTTTTTCTTCGCAGCGCCTGATACCGAACAACTACTATGGGAACGAGCGTTGGGTTAGAGTTGTATTAGCAGGCGTATCGTCGCTTTGATTGCGTTGATGTTTTCATCTAATTTGACCAATTTATTTCTGAATAATATTGATATATATGGCATAAATCATAAAAAATGCCCTTAACCTAACCTAGTACTGTATTATCAATTGGGGCTGCCACCCCCACATCCCCTCTAATGGGCTATTCAGCGGGGGTGTGGGGGAGGCAGCCCCCATTAATACTATTACGTTTTTATGGTAAGCTTGGTTTAGTTTAAGGTTATCTAGATGATATATACCTTAACCCACAAAATCCGGGGGGCCTTATATGATCCCGATCGCTGTGTCCGGGGCCCTTTCGGTACAGGCAAACTTCATAATTCAGTAGCTACTGATTGAGACCACCTAGAGCAGTCAATTATTTTGCAAATTGTAGAACTTTTTGTTGTCTGTAGAATGCTGTTGAGATGACATCGCTACGACGCGTGGTTGCCATGTTATGATGATTTAGCGGAAATCAAATTGGTCAAATTAGACGCGAACGTAACACAAGCGTACTGTAAACAAAGTGAAAATACACCTGCTAACACAACTCTTACCAAGTGTTATTTACAAAGAGTACACGGATTAGCACTCCCATTTCGAAAGGTAACGTAATTTTTCAAGTTACTTCTTCCATTAACGGGCCTGCGAAACGAAAGAATGATTTAAGAATACAAGCGTGAAACAAACCAAAGCAGAAGAAAGGGTGCATGTCATTACCTCAATATCACGCAGGTAGTCGATTGCAGACTCTAAGTTCTCCTCTGCCATACGAGGCTATTGTGCAACAAAGAAGAAGAAAAGAAAATGGTATAATAACTCATGCAAACTCAGGTGAAAAGGTGAACTAGTACATGCAGAATTGTGGTGCAGTCCTGGAGAGGGGAGACTAGCCAATTCACTACTTGCGAGTTTCAGGCTATAAGGAAGTTGATTTGTAGACATCGATATTTAGCAAAATTACCAGCTAAAATACAGTCTTAGTACATTCATAAATACATAAATCCCAATTCAATATACCCTTTAGCCATCAGAAACCTACATAATTATTGCATTTCTGTGTAATATCGATGTTCACGGCTCCAACTTCCTTGTAGCCTTATTGCCTGGTGGCAACCCCAAATTCCTCAGACTTCTAACGGTCCCTCAGTGTGAGAAAGAGTGTTGCGGGGGAAATACCGGGCGCTCGGGCAACCCATAACTTTCGTAAGTTAAGTTAATATAATATACATATACTGTACAGTATATACAGTATATACATATATATACAGTATATATATATATATATAATATATTAATATATTAGTGATTATTATCGATGTTTACAGGCCGAACTTCCTTATAGCCTGAAACTCGCAAGTGGTCAATTGGCTACTCCACTCTACTCCTTAACCCGTTCAGTACCGGTGATGGCCTTGCCATTATATTCTGGCCACTATTATACGATTTTACTCAGTTTAAAAAGGACCTCCAGCAATTAACAGGCTTCGAACTATCTCAACTCTTTTTTACTACCTCAGATCCTTCTTAAACTGCACAAAATCGTCTAGATATGGAAAGAATATAAGTAGAAAGACGTCGCCGGTACACAAGGGGTAACAAAAAAAAAAAAAAAATAATACTCATGCTAAGTCAGTGGACAAGACAACATGCAATGTTGTCATTAACATCGCAATAGAAACAAAAATGGGTATTCTACAAACATAATGTGCTACTTCTCCCATTCCAAAGATACCACAACTGGATTAACTACTGTATTTTCTAAAGAGACAATGTACACTCGACCAAAAAACAATCTTTACACTGGTGAGCTGTAAATAATCTAGTGTGAACGGAATGAATCGAGTGAAACATACGTCTGTGAGGTATTATCATAAGATTTCGACCCACTTCCAGAATGTTTAGAGCGTTAGTGTAAAGATTGTTTTTTGGTCGAGTGTACTATACAGAATTTAGTTCCTGTTATAAACAGTATTGGGATAATTCAATTTTTAAATCAATAAAAATAATATTAACACTTCATTTTCAATTCAATACATGCCAAACTTAGGGCAATTCCTTTTTTTGACAAATATAAATAGCAATGCTCAATCCCAATACATACCAAACTTAAATTCCCTAAACCATCATCTATTACTATCCAAATGCATACTGCTATTTCAATCCAGTTAAGAAGAATAACTATAACATTGGTCCATCATATCAAAATGCACTGTAAATTTCCACACCTATTCCCTGGTGGACTCTTCCCAAATGGCAGAAGTATTACCTACCAGGCCACATGAACATTCAGGCAAATATTAAATATCTAGTACCTAAACAGGCATGTGCCCTTTTGGACACTCATACATGTGGTCACTAAGGTACTCAAACTCTAACAAGACGTAAAACCCTGAAAATCTTCAAACTAATAGGCCAACATTTTAAAATTTCAAAACTAATGGGGCTAAACATGAGGGAGAAAGGGGTCCAGTGAAAATCTCCCTTTAAGAGTTCTCGCCGTCATAGTGAATAGACATTAAAGTGTATTCAAGCTAACCCTGGCAGACATTGGTAACTGCCCGTCATACAAATGTGTAGAAAGGCAGCGTTACCAATTGACCACTTGCGAGTTTCGTTCTATAAGGAAGTTGGAGTTGTAGACATCGATATTTAGCAGAATTACCAGCTAAAATACGATTGTAGTTAATTTATAAATACATACAATCCAATTCAACATACTCTTTAGCCATCAGAAACCTATATTATTATAGTACAGTATTTCTGTTTACTATCGATGCCTACAGCTCCAACTTCCTTATAGCCTGAAACTCGCATGGTCAATTTCTGCCAGGTTAGCTTTAATACACTTTAGTTATCTCTACAGGCAATTTTTAACTATAGGTAGCACCAACAAGCTTGACAATAATTTTTACCCTTTAATATGAATGGAAGCAATCGGGCTGAAATTCCTCTTATTTGGGAAGAGTCAACCAGGTAATAGGTGTGGATATTTACAGCATACATACATACAAGTTTAAAGACCATTTTGCTTTAGTCTCTTTTGAGTTACGAAGAGGTCAGGGATCGAGATTTTTGTCAAGTTCGTTGGCGCTACCTATAGTGAAATTTTGCCACACAGGCACATTGGCTGACATAAACTATACAGTACTCTATGATTTAACCTGGCGGAAAGTTTACTCCATTATCAGCTGATGTCTGAATAATTAGCCCCTTCTGTACCGGCGACGTTCTTTGTATTTGATGTCAGCTACATTTAGACGATTTTATGAAGCTTAGGAAGGATATATGGTGGCTAAAAGGATTAATTGAGATAGACTAGCCTTTTAATGGGTATACAGTACCTACGTCCTTTCTAAGCTGAAAGAAATTGTCAAATAGCAGCCAAAATTAAGTGAAAAGGACGTCGCCGGTACAGAAGGGGTTAATGGAAAGACAAGAAACCGCTGTTTTATGCTCATTTTTCACAACATATTTGGCTGTAACAAATTTGTAATAGCTGAGTAATTAAAATGGTGTTAAGTACATTTTTCGCCAGATTAACCCGTACTGTACCAGGGACATCCTTTTCATCATATTCTGCCAACTACTAGACGATTATATTCAGGTTAGGAAGGACCTCAAGTAATGATAAGACTTCAAAGTATCTCCACCAATTCTTTTAGCGAGCACAGATCCTTCCTAAACGGCATACTATCGTCTAAATATAGCTAGAACAAAGTATAACACACGTCGCTGGTATTCAGGGGGTTAAACTAAATAGACTACACATTACATTCACCACTGCAGTAATAATGCCAACTATACTATCACCACAATCGACACTACTCTGAATATCACTGTAGAACATACAACTAATTGATGATCTTTATGTTAAGGTGCCAACATTAATGCAGTGGTAACATTAATGTGGTTTACGCTAAGAAATCATTCAACACGGTGCTCCACTCAAAAATACTCTTACTGTGCAAAACAATATCCCCTCAAACATCCTTAACCCCTTCAGTATGAGGCTTCCTTGTTTACCTTTTATTCTGGCTGACATTAGAGGATTTTATGCAGCTTTGGGAGGCACTAAGTTATTCATCTGGTTTTGATTATTTCTTTTGTATTTATCTTTGTGTCGTCTCAGTTTTGGTTTGTTTATTTTGCAAGTTTTACATTTGAATTACAGTACTGAGATATTATTTACCCCTTTGAATCCTAGAGGTTATAAATCTGCGAAAGAAATCATCTAGTGGTAACCAGAAAAAGACAAAAATTGAGTCATCATGCTGGAAGGGTTAAGCCTGTGTCACCAGAGCACTTGCGACAGAGAACTTCCTCAGAGTCACGGCAACAGTAAATCAAACGCTGCACAGTACTGGAGTTTAAAATGACAAAATAATTTCACATCAGTCACAAGAGGTTTTAAATCCATTATTCCTTTTGAGGAAACTAAATCATAGGAGACAAATCATTCAAATGTAAATACAAACTAATGAAAGAGACAGAAAGTGTGTAAGTAGGAACAGTTTGAGTGTAAAGCCGGTATCACACGAGCGCTTTTTCCCGCAACATTTATCCTCAACACTGGTCTGGCAGCTTATGAAGTCAACATTTAATATACTTCTGTCACGAAAATTCATCTATCATTAGTCTAGTTTCCGATACCGGTGCAAAATACTCCAGAAATGTTGCCAGAAAGATGTTGATCATCGAATGTTGACTATAAAAGCTCTCGTGTGATACCGGCTTAAGAGTGCAAGTGCAACTGTGCAAGTTAAAACCAAACAAAAAGTGCTCACGCGACACAGTCTTCAAACTATCGGACACAAGACAGAAAGGCTCGGGAGGCACTCACTATGGGGAGGGGGCGGTCGTACTGTGGGGAGGTGGGTGTGTGGGGCTGCGGCCACTGCTGGGGGGCACCACTGCTGGCCCCAGAGGTAAGGGGGGGCGGGGAGGTGGCAGAGACGGGGGTGCCGGGGTTACTGCTGTAGCTGCTGGACGTTTGCTCACCGGGGTAAATCTGCAGAAAGGTATTACATTAATGAAATCATTGAAACTAGTAAATACATGAGGTACTCCAAGGATTCGAACCTAAGATATTCACACGGAAATTCAGAGCACTAACCATTACGCTATCAAGACAGAGATGTAGTACTCACAGAAGATAATGCTTGGAACCTAGGATACTCACACAGAAATTCAGTGCACTAACCACTACACTATCAAGACAGAGGTGTAGTACTCACAGAAGATAATGCTTTGAACCTAGGATTCTCACACAGAAATTCAGTGCACTAACCATTACGCTATCAAGACAGGGATGTAGTACTCACAGAAGATAATGTTTTGAACCTAGGATACTCACATAGAAATTCAGTGCACTAACCATTACGCTAACCCTTCTGTACCGGCGACGTTTTTTTTATGCGATTTCATCTACATTTAGACGATTTTATGAAGCTTAGGAATTATATATGGTGGCTAAAAGTATTAATTATGATAGCATGTAGCCTTTTAATGAGTAGACAGCCTTCCTAAGCTGAACAAAATTCTCTAATAGTCACCAGAATATAATGAGAAGTACATCATCCGTACAGAAGGGGTTGAGACAGGGATGTAGTACTCACAGAAGACAATGCTTGGAACCTATGTTACTCACACGGAAATTCAGCGCACTAACCATTACGCTATCAAGACAGGGATACAATGCTTGGAACCTAGGATACTCACACAGAAACTCAGCGCACTAACCACTACGCTATCAAGACGGATGTAGTACTCACAGAAGATAATGCTTTGCCGAGCGTGTCGCCTGTGTTGGCTGTGGCTGTTGCTTGGGTGTGGTTAGGCACGGGGGAGTGTGTGTAGAGGGGAGAGGAGGTGGGTACGGAGCCCCCCACGGTGGTACTGCTGGCGCCGGGACCACGGAAGGAGGACATGGGGGGTAGACCTGAGGCCATGTTGTCGTAACCCTGCGCACAAACCCAACCATTAGATATTGTAGCCAGTAGCCAGACATAAACACTGCCTACGTATCCGCAGAATCACGTATCCGTGGAAAATACGCGGTACGAATTAAGCGCGGATACGGGGAGTGCACTGAAAATGGATTGGGTGGGGGAAAAACACAGGGAAGAGCTATGATTCTTTATTCTCTAACGTTTTGGGCTATGTATTACCCATCTTCAGAGAGACTGACTCAATATGAATCATTCACAGATAAATTAAAGTCGGATTATTTTAACTGATGGTAAATTGAACCCCATAGCAGCTGATTTCTCAATAATAAATGGTCAAATATGACATTTTTGTTTCCTTATTAAATTATTGATGTTTGTTACTGTTTACAGGGGAGGGTCACTTAGGCCTCATTAAATTGGTGGATCACTTCGCTCGTAAATGGGTCTAAAAAAGGCTGTTCAAAACCGGCACAATACACGGGGGCTGTGTTAAAGGCTTGTTACTCACCATAGGGTCGTGAAGGTGCGCGGTCATGTAGTGAGGTTGTGTGAGGTGTGATGAGGGCCCCATCATGGACGGTGAAGGGTATGGGTAGCTCCCCATCGCTCCCGCCGCCACCGCCGCCGCCGCCGCCGCACCGCCCGTCGCGCCACCATTGGGGTTCCATATCTCGCCCTCTGCAAATACCAGGACAAGTTGTAGTATAGAACATTAAATTCATATTCATATTATCACCAACCCACCAATTAACTTACAAATAAACCTAATCAATGAAATTAATTAATATATGTGGTGGTACTCCCAAAGGATTCGAACCTAGGATACTCACAAGTAAATTCAGCAAACTAACCATTACGCTATCAAGACAGTTTGAATAAATACCCAGTAAATATATAAAAACAGTGTAAATAGCACAATTATAATTCAATCCGGTGACTTTGATTCTATGCTTATATTCTCCACTACCAGAATTGCAAAGATTACTAACTGGAGAATATTTATTAACATTCCCATCACTTGCATGACAAAAGGGCTTTTATCCTCAATTCTTGATGGTCATTGGTCAACATTTTTCAGGCCACACTTCTGAGATAGGTAGCACTGGTATCAGAAACTTCACTGAAGATAGATTACTTTAGGTGACACAATTATTATACTATATCCTATTCAAAGTAAGTAGGCCGAAACTCAAGAACATTAACCTTTTTATGTTACAAACAACTGTAGTAATCGAGCTAATACTTTTTTACCATTTGGGAAGGGTCAGCCATGGAATTGATGTGGGAATTTACAGCCCATTTGCTCTAGCCCTATTTCAGTTATACATACACTCATCCCTCTGCTATCACGGGTAATTGGTGCCCTAATTCTACCACTATCGCGATAGCGACACTGAAGAACTAATGGGAATACTGTACAGTAATTATAATTGGTGCCGAGGTACCAGGCTCACCCATATCTTGGACACCCATTTCCCCCCAAATACATCCAATTTATACCGGTACATATTATTTGAGGAGAATACTTATAAATACATATTATGACGAAATTACTAACCACACAGACTACAGTATATTTGAAATAAGTCATATATAGCATAGCCTAACTCATCGGCATAATTTCGCCGCTTTCATCTGACACGGCGTCGGTAGCCTAGACCAGTGTTTGCTCTCTGTCTGTTTTGATGGTGGTATGGGCATTTATTTCCAGGCCCACTGTCCCTATCACTGAATGCATTTGAGGAGAATACTTATAAATACATATTATGAGGAGATTACTTACCACACAGACTTTATTTGAAATTCATCGGCATAACTTCGGCGCTTTCGTCTGACACGGCGTCGGCATCAGTACACTAGACCGGCGTTTGCTCTGTTTTGATGGCTCTGGGAATTTAATTCCTTCATCATTACCACCAGACCCACTATCCCTATCACTGAATGCACCAAAGGCCATAATAAACGCACAAGATACGAAGTTCGGGCAGAAAAAAGCTTGTGAACGTGTAGTTTTCCAACACAATGGAAACCAGCCTGTCCACTAATCACAGCCGCCGATGTTCTGTGACGTCATCGGGCGCCGTGTTTGAACATTCCCGTCGGTACAGAACCGCGATAGCACCCTTTTGGGACGCGATAAGGAAATTTTAGGGTTTTTAAGTTACCGTGATAGCACATAAACGCTATAGCAAAACCCATGATAGCAGAGGGATGTACATATATAAAATTTTAAGACTGAGTGCTACACACATACGTACAGTTTCAGTCTCTTGTCCAAATGGCAGCGTTCCAGGCAACCCTGTTAAGGGCTGCTTCACTTGTCAAATTTTTGGATTTGAGATTGGCACGTATAGTCCGATCCCAGGTCTTCCTCGGTCCACCCCTTGGTGCAGCTCCCTCCACAATCACAAACCTGCATCTTTTCACACAATTTTGTTCATCCATTCTCTCCACATGCCCATACCATCCCAGTCTACTTGTACGCATCTCCTCGCTAATACTCTTTATACCTAAACGTCTCCTCAGCTTATCATTTGTTATTCTATCCTGCAGCCTGGCCCCACACATCCATCTCACCATTCTCATCTCATTATGTTCCATTCTGTTGACATCCTCTAGTTTAACGGCCCATGTTTCTGAGGCATACGTCATTGCACTTCTAACACATGACGCATACACCTTTCCCTTCAGGGGGAGAGGCATTCTTTTCATAGTCAGAATTGGCAGCAGTTCTCTGAACTTCCCCCAGCCACATCTAATTCTAGCGACAGTGGTAGCCTCGGCCCCACCACCGGCAGAGATGGTATCTCCTAGGTAACAAAACTTGTCCACCAGCTCCAATGACTCATTTCCAAAATTCACAGCCACAGGATCATCATTTAATACAAGCTCGCCCTTGCACACTACGCACTCAAATTTCTCTATTTCTGACTTATCCTTCGGCAGGGGTCCTTTTATTCTACTACAGCAGTTATATATACAGTATATACAAGCCTAAAGTTTAAAAGTTCAGGAAAAAAGCACTCGAGTGATATAATCACTATTCTTCAATGCACCTGACATTTACTGTTCTACCATAAAAGATTATCAGTGGTCCTATCACGCAGATTATATTTTTGTTTATTCTTTATGATGTTTTAATGCACCTCTAAACCGTGATAAGCTACCAGCACGGGATAGATATTATTAATCTTATCTTTAACAATCATTGAGAAAGATAATTAATTGCTACAACGTTCATTGACTACCAACATTTTGTTTTGTTTATGCCAGATGCCGTCTGGCGTTTGTCACGGATCTCTAGGTCGTGTTGCCCCGGCTTGACATCTACTAATAACATTCCCACAGTGACCTGTTTTTGTCCTAATACTTCTAGGGTTATTCGACTGGGAAAAATCCTGAAATACCCAAATTTACCCTGATGTTCAATGCCCTCCCCACTATCGAGGGGGCGTGTCCTAAGATTGATGGATAAGGTTTGTTTGTTTTTCTATATTTCCAATGGGGTTCCTAAAAAAAACACAGCTAAAAAACCCTAAAACAAGATAACTAAAAATAATTAGGTGCGATTTTACTTTAGTAGCACGCACTTTACAGATACCACCACAAACCTATTACAGCGTTTTTGTATAGTAGGTTTCCAGTTTCCACGCACCAATAATAAAACTAATTATATTTTTTCACAAACTAACTTAACTTCTAAACTCAATTAATGAAATCAACAAATACATGTGGCACTCCAAGGACTCGAACCTAGGACACTCACACCGAAATTCCGCACACTTATGCATTATTGTAAAAACTGTACACTCGACCAAAAAACAATCTGTACACTGGTGAGCTGTAAATAATCTAGTGTGAACGGAATGAATCGGGTGAAGCATACGTCTGTGAGGTATTATCATAAGATTTCGACCCACTTCCAGAATGTTTAGAGCGTTAGTGTAAAGATTATGTTTTGGTCGAGTGTACGGTCGCGCTAATAAGTCATGTCCCAGCTGTCATTACGTTTGGCTTGCTCTGTGTTGTATTAACCCTTTCGTTGCGGGTGACGTTCTGGAATGTCCTGGCAAGTTACAGCAATTTCCAGGTTTTAAAAGCCTGTAAAACCCGTAAAAATCGAGTGTCAGTGGGCGGGACCGTGAGGGGCCCACCTCCGTTCCTCAGAGCAGCGAGCGGCCCACTGAGGTTGACTGTGTCTCGCGCGGGTCTCTCTCTCTCTCTCTCACACACAACAGCGAGCGAGTGCTACCAAATAGCGGGTTTCCTGCGTTTTACTGGCACCGCTGCGGGTGAACCAGACCACGTACGGGGCCCGTTCTGGTCTCATTTTGAAGCTATTTTCGCCTAGTTTTCGGCAGAATAGTTCATTTAATGCAGATGCTTGATTTATCATTCAGGAATGCCTGAATAATTATGCCCTAAATAGCCCAAACATAGCCGCAGCCAATGAGTTAATGTCTGTCAGATGTTGAATAGGGTGGGTAAGTGTAGGAACATGTTTGTATATTTCACTCGATATGAAGAAATGAAGCTTCGATATTGCTCATAACAATTATTGATCAAAACATATTTGGTGCCGAGACATCACTTATTAGCGCGACTTAGTTGGTTAGTTATGTAGAGCAGATTAACCAGACCACTGAGCTCCATACGGAACTGTACGCGACTGTACCTTCATTATAGGCCTAGTATAAACTCGACCTTAACCAAAAATCCTGAAATCCCCACATTTACCTTGATGATCAATGCCCTCCCCACTATATATTGTACTGTATATATATATATATATATATATATATATATATATATACCGGTAGTATATATATAATTTTTTTTTTTTTTTTTTTCCCCGATGGAGTTCCTAAAAAAAATCATAGCTAAAGAAAACCTAAAACAAGAGCGAAAACAAAAACTAGTTGTCAAATTAGTACAAGGTGTAAAATGATCTACTCACCAAAGTAAGGGTCTGCATACAACCCGCCAGGCTTGGGTGATGTGTACCGTGGGGAGGAGTCTTGGGAGAATTCGTCGGAGCCATACTGAAAAAGAAGAACAATAATTAATATTAAGGGGACAGTGGTTATATTGGGGGAGTCTATTCATTTATATATTCATAAAAAAAATAAAAAAAAGTGGGGATTGGGCCTGAGTAAATAGATAGATATAGATAGATATTTCTTGGTTTCCTTGCTATACCTCCATCAAGCTTAGAAAAACACCCCCCTAGACCCCCATTCAAGATAGATTTGTACATTCTTCGGTAGAGAAATGTCCGGGCCAAAGGTTGGTTCCTATTAAAATTTCAGACTCGCTATCGCTCGCCAGGAAAAAAAAGACCCCTAAATGGCACAAAAGGTCTTAAAATTGACAACGAAATTGGGCGAAAGGTGTTAAAATCGCCAAATTAATGTGCCGAACGTCTTATAATCTCAAAACAAATGGGACTTACACACGAGGTAGAAAGGGGACCAGAAAAACGACCCATCTCCCCTTAAAATGACATAGGTGATAAATAGGAGATAGACTGACTTGAGAGAGGCAAGAAGGTGTTCATGGAGGAAGATGGGGGGGGGGGGGGGGGGGGGGGGAGAGAGTTGAGGGAGACGGGGGGAGGAGGATGGAAGGACAGGAGGAGATAGGGAAAGAGGGAAGATTAGGGGAGGGGGAGGAGAGGTGAAGAAGTACTGGAGAGAGAGAGGAAGGAGGGGAAGGACTGGAGAGAAGAAGAGGAGGGAAGAGGGGAAGGAGGAGAGGGGGAGTAAGAGAGATGCAGATTCAGATTCAGATTATGTTATATCCATTAAATATACAATGGCTGTTCATACAATAGCATCATCTTAAACACATTACATAATACATAGACACTTAGACTATCTCCCCGGAATGAACCGCAGGATCTTTGAAATACTAACCATTCCCTGTGCTCCTAGAGATTCAGATTTAGATTCAGATTATTTTCTTCTGTTAAATATACAACGGCTGTTCATACAATAAATTATTTTTAATCAAATTACATAATACATAATACATAATACATTAACAGTGTCGTTAAGAGTTTACAGATAAATAACTCTTGAAAGAAATACGTTAAACGTATATAAAATAGATTAACAATAGATTAAAAATATGTAGAACGTGATCAGTTCTCACACTGTATGATCTTCTAAAATGTGTGAGAGAGAGAGAGAGAGAGAGAGAGAGAGAGAGAGAGAGAGAGAGAGAGAGAGAGAGAGAGAGAGGAGAGAGAGAGAGAAAGGAGGAGAGAAAGGAGGAGAGAAGGGGGGGAAGGAAGAGGAGGAGAGAAGAGGGGGATTGGGGGGAGGGGGAGAGGAGAGAAAAGGGGGGTGGGGGAGAGGAAGGAGGAGGTAGTAATATCGGGTAATATCACTTATCGCGTCGGTGGGCCAGCAAACCCAATAATGTGGCTCGGGCCCGGACCTACCACACCCCCCATGCCCACACCACCCTCCCCCCCCCCCCCCCCCCCCCCCCCCCCCCCTCAGACGCCTCATCCAATAATGGGTAGCCTACTGCTCTGCTCTCCCCACCACTACCAACACTAGACTACTGGTATCATCATCTTCGCCACCATTCTCTCCATCTTAATCACCACCACCACCACTAGACTACTGCTATCAACTTCGCCACCAGAACTCCATCATTAACTCCACCACCACCACTAGACTACTGCTCTCGTCATCTTCGCCACCATTCTCTCCATCTCCATCTCTACCACCACCACCACTACTTCCTCAGATGCCTTATCGAATAATGGGTTGCCTTACTGCTCTGCTCTGCTCTCCTCACCACCACCACCACCAACAACCTCAACACCACCTCCACCTTCATTATCACCACCATCGTATTTATCTCCACCACCACAATCATTATCACCAACATCATTGTCCATATTTCCACAACCACCACCATCGTTCCTATCTCCACCATTATCACCACCAGTCACCTTCAAGACCACTCACCATTGTCCCTATCTCCATCACCACCACCATCATTATCACCAACACCACCACCATTGTCCATATTTCCACCATCACCATCAACACCTCCAAGACCACCCACCATCGTCCCTATCTCCACCATCATCACCACCACCATTATTATCACCATCAATCACTCACCATCGTCCCTATCTCCACCATCATTATCACCAACACCACCACCATTGTCCATATTTCCACCATCACCATCACCACCACCATCAACACCTCCAAGACCACCCACCATCGTCCCTATCTCCACCATCACCATTATTATCACCACCAATCACTCACCATCGTCCCTATCTCCACCATCACCACCACCATCATTATCACCAACACCACCACCATTGTCCATATTTCCACCACAACCACCATCAACACCTCCAAGACCACCCACCATCGTCCCTATCTCCACCATCACCACCACCACCACCATTATTATCACCACCAATCACTCACCATCGTCCCTATCTCCACCATCACCCCCACCATCAAGAAAGTCCATCCTCCCACTATCAATACTATCAAGGGCAAACAGTACATCTGCAAGGCTGCCAGGATCATTCAACCATCAGACCTTAACCCTTTCAGTACCGATGACGTCCTTTTCATTATATTCTGGCAACTATTAGACGATTTTCTTCAGTTTAGGAAGGACATCTACCCATTAAAAAGGTACAGACTATCTCATTTAGCTACCTTATATCCTTCCTAAGCCTCACAAAATCGTCTAAATGTAGCTGAAATCAAATATAAAAGACTTAATCGGCTCAGAAAACGGTGGACCAGTTTCAAGCGCAATTTGGATAGTCCCATGAATGATATTGGTTGGGTGTGAGAGGGATCTGCCTAGTGTGGTGGTAGTAATAGATGGGTGGCAAGGACTTAACCCGTTGAGTACCAGCGACGTGTGTTATATTGTATTCTAGCTATATTTAGACGATATTTATGCAGCTTAGGAAGGATCTGTGGCAGGTAAAAGGGTTGGTGGAGATAATTTGAAGTCTTATGTATTGCTAGAGGTCCTTCTTAAGGGGAGATTTCCACTTGAGGGATTTTTTTCTTGACTCCTTTCTCCCTCATGTTTAGCCCCATTGTTTTTTCTAATTTTAAGATGTTTGCCCCATTATTTTGACGATTTTAAGAACTTTCAACCCATTTCTGTCAATTTTAAGACCTTTCGTGCCATTTAGGTGTCGATTTTATCCTGGCGAGCGATAGCGAGCCTGTAATTTAAGAGGAACCGGCCTCCGGCCGGGAAATTTTTCTACCGAAAAATTTACAAATTTATCTTGAAAGGGGGTCTACGGGGTGTAATTTTAAGCTTGATGAAAAAGTAGGGAACAAACTAAATACCTCCCCTTAATAAACTGTCTTGATGGTGTTATGGTCTGGCATTACGGTGTCACTGGTCTGGCAGCTTATGAGGTCAACAACATATAAACTGTTTCGGTTTCCTAAATTTAGCTATCAACAGTCTAGTTTCCGATACCAGTGCCAAATACTCCAGAAATGTTACCAGACAAATGTTGATCATCGAATGTTGACTATAAATGCTCTCGTGTGATACCGGCTTCAGAGTATTTAAGGGGAGATTTCCACTTGAGGGAGTTTTTACTGATACTCGTTTCTCATTCAGGTTTAGCCCCATTGATTTTGAGATTTTAAGACCTTCGCCCGATTAGTTTGGTCGATTTTAGGACTTTCGCCCCATTTCTGTCAATTTTAAGATCTTTCGTGTCATTTAGGGGTCAATTTTTCCTGGCGAGCGATAGCGAGCCTGTAATTTAGGAGGAATCGGCCTTCGGCCGGGACATTTTTCTACCGAAAAATGTACAAATTTAGCTTGAAAAAGGGTCTAGACTCTAGAGGGTGTAATTTTAAGCTTGATGGAGGTCTAGGGGACAAACTAGAAACCTCCCCTTAAAATCTGTGTGTGGAGTCAAATATATAAAATAGATTCCCCTCCAACTCCACCACACACCTTCCTATTCAGCTCACCCTCTGACCTCGACAATTAGGGGGGGGTCACCGTTTTTTTTTTTTTTTTTTATCTTACTCTCCTTTTCTCTCTTTCCCTGGCTTGTATCCATTCGGCCCCATTCAGCCAACTGTTTTAAGACGTTTATCCCCATCCAGGTGTCGATTTCTTCCTGGCGAGCGATAGCGAGCCAGCATTGTATGGAGAAATCCGGCTTCGCCGGACACATTTTTCTATTGAAAAATGTACAAATTTAGCTTGCTGTCAAAACAAAAATATATATGCTGGCTCGCTACCGCTCGCCAGGAAAATATTGACACCTGGATGGAGGTAAACGTCTTAAAACAGTAGGCTGAATGGGGCCGAATGGATACAAACCAAAAAGAGAGGGAGAGAAAGAGAAAAAAGGCGAGGTGGGCTCCTTTAACAAATGTCCCAAAGGTGTGCCGCCTCTTTTAATAGCTTGACCTGACCTCCCCCCAACCTTGATCCGCCCCCGCCCCCGATGGTGACCTTTGACCTCGCCCCCTTGACCGCCTCTCTCTCTCTCTCTCATCGTTCTAGCTTGTGTCTAACGATCTAGATAACACTGCTCAATACTATTATCTACTACTAAACCACTCTACTATACTATCAAGCCAACAGAAGAGACAAAACTACTACTACTACTACTACTACTACTACTACTACTACTACTACCCCTCTACTATACTATCAAGCCCGGGCCATTATCAAGTCTATTTTAAAGTGCCTTGCCAGCCTCATCTCTGGAGGCGTTACCATTACGTCTGATAACCATCCCTCACCCCTCCATACATCACCATTACCATATCAGGACCAGGGGGAGGGAGGTGGGAGTGAGAGGTACTGTGAGGGGAGGGGAGGCGGGGGGGGGGGGGGGGGGGGGGAATGACAGGAGAGGGGAGATGTGGGGAGATGAGAGGTACTGTGATGGGAGGGGATGGCAGGAGGGAGATGATAGGTACTGCGATGGGAGGGGATTGCGGGTGGGGGTTAGAGGGGAGATGAGAGGTACTGTGAGGGGAGGGGGTGGCGGGGGTGGGGTGAGAGGGGAGATAGAGGTACTTGTGAGGGGAGGGGATGGTAGGGGTGTGGGTGAGAGGGGAAGTGAGAGGTGGTGGGGGTGAGAGGGGAGGGGAGTTCGGGAAGGGAAGAGGCTACTACTACTACGTCTGATAACCATCCCTCACCCACCATACATCACCATTAACCATTATCAGGGGCAGGGGGAGGGGGAAGGGGAGGAGAGAGGAGGAGAGGTCGGAAATAGGGAAAGGGGAAGATGAGAGAAGATGGAAGGGGGTGAGGAGAGGTAAGAGAAAAGTGAAAGGGAAAGAGGGGAGGGGAGAGAAGATCAAAGAGGGGGAGGTTAGAGTAGGAGAGGTAGGGAACCACAGGGAATGGGGAAGAGAGAGAAGAGGAGGGGGGAGAGAAGTGAGAGATAAGTGAGGGAGGGGGGGGGGGGGGGGGGTCAGGAAAATGGGGGTAGTTACATAGAGGTTTCGAGGGGGAAGGACGGGGGGGGGGGGATTGGCTTTTGGGTCTTATAGTGTACAACATAAACTATTACATAAAAACAGTCAAACAGGAGCATGCAGAAAGAAACCGATTGACCCACACACAAGGCCAGATCCCTTTCACACCCAACCCATCTCGTCCATGTGCCTATCTATAGAATCAAGTTACCTCACAACAGGACAAATATAACGATAGTCGGGGCAAAAATAAAGTCATCGCAGGTTAAGGGGAGATCTCCACTTAAGGGATTTTTTTCTTGACCCCTTTTCCCTCATGTTTAACCCCATTTTGCTTTTGATATTTTAAGACGTTCGCCCCATAATTAAGAACTTTCGCCCCATTTCTGTAAATTTTAAGACCTTTCATGCAATTTAGGTGTCGATTTTTTCCTGGCGAGCGATAGCGAGCCTGTAATTTAAGAGGAAGCGGCCTTTGGCCGGGACATTTTCTACCGAAAAATGTACAAATATATCTTGAAAGGGACTCAAGGGGGTGTAATTTTAAGCTTGATGGAGGTCTAGGGAACAAACTAAATACCTCCCCTTAAGACAGTGGGCGAAGTCGTAACTATAAGGCGGACCTTAAGTATATTACAAGTGTCGTAGTAAACATAAAGAAAGGGTGAGAGAGAGAGAGAGAGAGAGATATAGATAGAGAGAGAGAGAGAGAGAGAGAGAGAGAGAGAGAGAGAGAGAGAGAGAGAGAGAGAGAGTTGCAATAACATATCATATCAATAAAAGTAAAGTTATAAGACAATAAAGAAGGGGTTTTATTTTAAAAAAAAAACCCCTTAAAAAAAATAACCTTACGTTGTGGTGGGTGGTGTGGAAAGGGCGATTCTCCTCCATTAGTTTGGGATTCTTAAGACGTTTCATCCCATTAGTTTTGTCGATAATAAGGGCCATTTTTTGGGTCCTTCACGCCCATCTCAGAGAACAGAGAGAACATTATGGACTGTCAATAGACAGAGCACGAGACAGTTGGGTTGTATCCAAGAATGGAAGTCGTATCTGGGTTTGTTGTTGGTCGGTGATAATGTTATGGTGGTGAAGCTTGTGATGGTGGTGGTGGTCGTGGTGGTGGATGGTGATGATGGTGGTGGTGGTGGTGATAATGGTGGTGGTTGGTAGGTCAAATAGTGGTGGTGGGTTGGTTGAAGCTTGTGGTAGTGGTGATAGTAATGGTGGTGCTGTGTGGTATTGTGGTGGTGATAGTAAATGGTGGTGTGGTGATGGTGGGTTATAGTGATTGGTATTGCGGTTATATTGTTGTTGGTGTTGTTTGTTGGTGTTGTGTTGGTGTTTGGTGTTGTCTGGTGGGTGGTGGTGGTTAGTATTGGGAAAACAAACCTGGAGATCCTTACGCCCCTTCAGTACCACATGGGCCGCCTGTTTACCCCTTGGATTCGGCTAAAATTAGACGATTTTATGCAATTTCACAAGGACCTATTTGATTTAAGAGGGTTAATTGAGATTCGTGTTTACCCTTTGCTCCTTTATGTAAGTATATGAGCTACAGAAAATCGTTCTAATGGTAACAAGCCTACGATGAAAATGACGGCAGGTGTTATAACAAGACAAACCAAGAACCCTTCC
>CM064535.1:31804468-31819468 GCA_032716605.1 Paralithodes platypus
GACGCAATAATAAATAGAGTTCTCTCACTCTTATAATTACCTCTCCAAAATTAGTTTTCTGCCCACAGGTAACTCAAAGACAACTGCAGAGGTTGAAGTAACTAAACTAAAGGCTTCTAAATACCCCTGATGGTAACAAAGGCTTTCAATTATCCCTATTTGGTTCAAAATTGCGTCAAAAACGTGAGAGGGTTAACATGTAAACGACATGTATCAAAGATAACCACCCATGGTTGAAATAAAAAAAATATTTATGTATTTATTTATTTATTTATTTTTTCTTAGCTACTTAACTTCCTCCTTTTCTTCCTTCCTTCTACCCCCCTTTCTCTCCCACCCTTTCCTCCCTTGCTGTCTTCCTTCCTCCCTTGTACCTCCTTCTCTTCCTCCTTTTCTTCCTTACTTCTACCCCCCTTTCTCTCCCACCCTTTCCTCCCTTGCTGTCTTCCTTCCTCCCTTGTACCTCTCCTTCTCTTCCTCCTTTTCTTCCTTACTTCTACCCCCCTTTCTCTCCCACCCTTTCCTCCCTTGCTGTCTTCCTTCCTCCCTTGTACCCCCTCTTATTTTCCTCCCTTTGACCTCCCTTCCTTGCACCCTCTTCGCTTCCTTCCTCTCTTCTTTCATAGTACCCCTCTTCTCCTCCTCCCTTTTACCTCCCTTACTCATTGTACCCCCTTCATTATCCTCCCTTCCTTGTTATTTATGTCCTCTCATAATTAGTGTATTATGCCTATTTTATTCTCCCCCCCTCCCCCCCCACACACACACACCAATACACACACACACACACAACAACCACACACACACACACACCCCCACACAACACACCACACACACACACACACACACACACACACACAATCCACACACACAACGCACACACACACACACCCACACACACACACACACACAACACACACACAAACACACACACACACAACACACGCACACACACAGCACACACACACACACACACACACACACACACACACACACACACACACACACACACACACACACACACACACACACACACACACAAGAAGAGCCAGTGTGTGTTACCAATTCATGTTTACATTGTAACCCTGTTTACACTCTCGTCTCAGTCGTTCATTGATGTGTTAACTGGGCTTATCAATGGTGTTTCCTTCTGTGTGTGTGTGTATGTGTGTAATTAATAATGATAATAATTGTCGGTTTATTGTTCATTGGAGCCCTGATGATGAAAATCTACAGAGTTTTTCTTAAACCTAGGTACCGTACAATACTTATTCTACCTTAACTACGAGGTCACATGCGACCTTTGGCGACCGTGAGGTATCTGGCTTCCCACCAAGTGCATACGCAAATGCACTTTGTATTGATAAGAAGTATGTGTAGGCTAACACAGGCTGACAGTCGCTTGGTTAGGGAGGAACCACGATACGAGTTTCTCCTTTAGGATTCTGATGGAGGTATGAACCCTCGCCCCAGCCCTCGCGGTCAGCGCAAGACACAGCGCCTTAGACCACGGGACCACAGTGACCCGTGTGTGTGTGTGTGTGTGTGTGTGTGTAATACATGAAGCCTTTTTGTTATTATAAGAACATAAGACTTTTTTGTTTTGCTTTCCGTGTATTTCTATCCATCTTTCTATCCACCACCCATAACGAGGGGCGTCGCGCTCCTTGGTGCCGCTAGAGGAGCTGCGAACACATCCAAAGGTATCCAAAGGTAAGGTTGTCTCTTTTGTTCCTTGGTTCCTTTTCCTTCTTCCTTATAATAAGTACTCCGGTTTATCATTACATACTGTATATTGGACATGTAAATACCTATCTTAATATACCCCGGCCACGTCACTGTGTCCAGACGGGTCATGCCTATATCTAGTAGTACTCTTGGCAATGAGAGAGAGAGAGAGAGAGAGAGAGAGAGAGAGAGAGAGAGAGAGAGAGTTCAGATCGTCATATTTTAGGTGGAAATACTGTTTAGGGATCATTTTGATAAGAGAGAGAGAGAGAGAATAATGTGAGAGAGAGAGAGAATAATGAGAGAGAGAGAAAGAGAGAAAGAGAGAGAGAGAGAGAGTAATGAGATAGAGAGAGAGAGACTATAGAATGACAGCCGCCTATCACGGGACCCTAGCACTGACACTGCTGTTGCTGTTGTCAACATCCCTTTGGACTGACATCATGGTCGTCTAGGGTAGCCCCCGAGGTATTTAAAGGGAGGCTCACTGACTTCACTACTTCGGGCCGGGCTAAGAGAGAGAGAAAGAGTGAGTGAAAGAATGCTGTGTGTGTGTGTGAGAGAGAGAGAGTGAGTGAGTGAAATAATGATGTGTGTGTTTGTGAGAGAAGAGAGAGAGAGTGAGTGAATGAGTGAAAGAATGTTGTATATATGAGAGAGAGAGAGAGAGAGAGAGAGAGAGAGAGAGAGAGTTGGGGAATGGGGTGAGGACATGACACGTTTGTAAAGGAAAGCGGACAGGGAATAATTATACCTAACAGCTATAGCATTATGAAGACTCACAAGGGAGAAGCTGTTAGAATTAAGTTGATGATTAATGAGAGAGAGAGTGAGTGAGTGAGTGAGTGAGTGAGTGAGTGTGTGTGTGTTTAAGGGAGAGGGAGTGGAAGATGATATGCAGAAGAAGATATGATGATGTAGTGTGTTGCAGCGGGTCAGCGGAAGAGAGAGAGAGTACAAAGTACAAAGGAAATAAAGCAACAACAGGTCTAGTGACCCTTCTAGGCTGCTTGTCTTCCAAAACACTGAGGATCAAGTGTCCAAACAGTGGTTTAGAGTGGGTAAGGGAACATTGGAACGGGAACTACTGCCCTGGAACTAATGTCCGTGGCAGGATTGGGAAGTTAGTAGGGGACAGATAGGTTAGTAACTGAGGGGAGGATAAAATATAGTTATTCATTTAGAAACGCAGTCAGTCGAGGGTTTGATGCGATATATTTGTCTAGGCGAAGTTTAAATGAATCGACGGTGCTGCAGTCTATAACATCTCGGGGAAGCCGAGAGAGAGAGAGAGAGACTGTGAATGCAAGTGAGAGTGAGTGTGTGTGTGTGGGTATACAGTATGTGTGTGTATGTGTGTGTGTTTTGGTTTTGTTTATGGGAGAGGAAGGACTTATAAGGGACTAGGAAACCAGAGAAAGTGAAGAATATAGCATAGTAGTGAGTTGTAGTGGGCCAGCTGAAGAGAGAGAGAGAGAGAGAGTGTTAGAGGTAGGTGAGGATGGTCAAATTGGCACTTCTAGTTCGCTCACATGATATTTTAAGTTGTGTTTGTTGACACTGACTTGCAGTCCTGAAGAGTCCCTAGGGTAGTCTATGAGAGAGAGAGAGAGAGAGAGAGAGAGAGAGAGCTAACAAAACATAGTCATATAGTCAGGGGAGGTGTGGTGGAGTGGTCTTGCCACTGGCCTGGTAATCCAAAGGTCCCCGGTTCAAATCCCGATGTATCAATGGGAAGATATTATTGGGATGGAATTTGTGCTGTACCTAGTATCAGTGCATTACCACAAAGCCCACCGAAACGTCAATAAAATACCCTCATTGTTCCCTGATTAAATAGCACTGTATGAATATTCCCATATTCAAAATATGCTATAGGGGTGCAATGCCTGGTGAGTTATCTGCTCAACAGGTGGCGTTGTGTGTGTGTAAGTGTGAGAGTCCGAGTGTCGTGGGTGAGACAGTGAAGCACGGGAACGAGATGGCTTCAGAGATGGGGTCGTTTCGGGTCATGAGTGAGCACCGTGCCTCATGTGAAGGCAAGATGGCAGGTGCTCGTTGTGCTCTACGTGCTTCACATGTCTCACTCCCTAGACTGGAACAAGACCTCACGGGCTTCACTGTTCATTGTAAAGCGGTGAATGTTAAGGCTCTCAGCCTATGCCCGAGAGGAAGTAAGTTGGAATATAGAAAAAAAAAAAAAAAAAAAAAAAAAAAGTTACTGTATTATTCTATCTATCTATCTATCTATTTGCTCAGGCCCATTCCCCATTTGTTCTAATTTTTTTTTCTTTTTTTTTCTTTCTTTTTTTATTAACTTTGACAAAATTATATACAAATAATTATATACTTTCATGTAGATATAAAATATGATGCAGGGAAGATTAAACGAAAGTAATAAACAAATAAATAATATGCAATTGGAAAGAATGAGTTCAGGGAAAGGGCTAAAAAATAATCAATGTTTAAGTGTGTGAACAGGAGAGGGAAGAAGGTTCATGTCAAGAAGAAAGAGAGAGAGAGAGAAAGAGAAAGGAAAGCAAGTGGAATAAATGGAGAGGATTAAAGAGAGGGCATGAGAGAGAGAGAGAGAGGGTGATAAAGAGGGCATGAGAGAGAGAGAGGGGAATAAAGAGAGGGCATGAGAGAGAGGGGTCACGTGATCATGGTCTGGTTAGGTTGACTCACCACCACTACAGCCTAGCCTCGTGCTTGCCGGAGAGAGAGAGAGTTACAAGGAGTTACAAGGAATAGTTAGTATCTCAGAGACCTTACGGTCCATTCCGAGGAGATACTCGAAGTGGAAGGAGAGAGACTGTTTAGTGCACTACACTCTTTACAGAGTGTGCAAAATACTATCTACTCTCTTCTTGAACTGCTCTACTGAAGAACTGTTAACAACTTAGGAGGGAAGTTAGTTCCAGGTAGAACAGATCTTACATATGACAAACTTTCCACAGATACTAGTGCTGAACCTTTTCAATTCTAATTTCCAGCCTTGGTTGCGTGTTGTATTCATATTGAGGCTAAACATTTTGCTATAATCCATATTGTCAAACCCATTAAGTATTTTAAAAACTTCAATGAGCTGACCTCGTAGTCTGCGGGTCTCCAACGGGAAGAGAGAGAGAGAGAGTGAGAGTGAGTGAGTGAGTGAGTGAGTGAATGTTTGGGCATAATAGATAGGACCATTTATCCGTCAATATAGTATGGCAGCAAACATACTCGGGGGGAGCAACTCTCGCCGAGGCCACTGATGGACGGCCGAAACAACTCCATGTAGACTCCAGGTAGGTAGGTGAGAGATAGAACGTAAGAAAACGGGAGTATGCGGAGAGTCGATTGGCCCACACACGGCAGATTCCACTTAAAGTGTAAGAAAAACAAACAAAAACTAATCACACATACCGGGTACCAGAGAGAAGAAGAAGAAAAAGAAGATGGGAGGAAAGTCAAAGAAGTCAAGTAAAGTAGGGTAAAGTCATAGAAGTTAAGTAAAGTAGGGTAAAGTCAAAGAAGTCAAGTAAAGTAGGGTAAAGTCATAGAAGTTAAGTAAAGTAGGGTAAAGTCAAAGAAGTCAAGTAAAGTAGGGTAAAGTCATAGAAGTTAAGTAAAGTAGGGTAAAGTCATAGAAGTTAAGTAAAGTAGGGTAAAGTCATAGTAGTTAAGTAAAGTAGGGTAAAGTCATGGTTAAGTAAAGTAGGGTAAAGTCATAGTAGTAAGTAAAGTAGGGTAAAGTCATAGTTAAGTAAAGTAGGGTAAAGTCATAGTAGTTAAGTAAAGTAGTATAAAAGCCACATGAAATTGATAGTAATAACGAACATTCTGATAGCGTAGCTTTTCCGTCTAGGTCCAGTAGTTCAACAGGTAAAAATAAATTAGTTAAAAACAATAGAAAAATAGTTGCAAATACAAGTAATAGTTTGAGGGTTTATTATACAAATTGCAGGAGTTTATGTAACAAAATGAACGAACTTAGAGCACTGGTTAGCAAAGAAAATATAGACATAATAGCGCTAACTGAAACATGGATTAATACAGAAACCAGGCATTTTTTAGCAGAGTTTGATATACCGGGATATAGTTTGTTTAAATATGACCGAACAAGTAGGAGGGGCGGCGGTATAGCAGTGTTTGTCAGGAGTTCATTAAAAAGCTGTACTAAATCAGGTATTAGAGTAAATAATGAAAATGAAAGTGTTTGGGTAGAAGTTAACGAAGGTAGTGAGACTTTAGTTATTGGAGTTATGTATAGACCGCCAAATATGAGTAGAAATGACGGAACATCATTATGGGAGGAAATTAAAATAGCATCAAGGCTTAGCAACGTGTGCATTATGGGGGATTTTAATTTCCCTAATATAGATTGGCAGCAACAAATAGGCGACTCTGATTCAAAGGAGTTTATTGAGGTAGTACAAGATAGTTTTTTATCTCAATTCATAGATGCGCCGACTAGAGGTGAAAATATTCTCGATTTAGTTTTCAGTAACAATGAACATATGATAAATAGTGTAGAAATCGGGGACCACCTAGGAAATAGTGATCACAATTCTGTGTATTTTAATATACAATGGAAAGGTAATATCAGAGAGAATACAACATTAATACCTGACTTCAGAAAAGCCAATTATGGTGGGTTAAGAGAAGCCCTGTTAGCGGACCCTATGGTCAAAAAATTAAGTCGATCCAGGTGTCCAAATGAGTGTATCCTTTCTCAGGCACCTGTCATCTTAAGTCAGGAAGAGACGTCAAACTTGGTAGATACATACGATAATTTTATCAAGTCAGTATTCAATGCGCAAAATAAATATATCCCCAAAAGAAAATTTTGATCAACAACAGAACCAACCCAAATGGATGAATAATAGACTATTAGATCTTCTAGGAAAAAAGAGAGGAATATATAGAACAATTAAAAAAGGCGAAATTCACCTACTTGCTTACTATCAGAATCTATCACGACAGGTAAAAAAGGATATTAGTAAAGAAAACAGAAATTATGAAATTAAGGTTGCCAATGACTCAAAAAATAATCCTAAAGCTTTTTACCAACTATATAAATCCAAGGTTAGAGATGTAATTGGTCCCCTTAAAACTTCGATAGGAGAAATGACAGAAAATGATTTAGAAATGTGCAGTACATTAAATAGTCAATTTCTTTCCGTTTTCACTAATGAAAATTTGGCACAGTTTCCAGAAGTCCGTAAGGTATACAGCGATAGTATAGATAATAGGTTAAGTACGGTTACTATAAGTAGAAATGATGTGCTTAAGGAAATTGACAGACTGAAACCTCATAAATCGCCTGGTCCTGATGAGGTATATGCTAGAGTATTAAAAGAATGCAGAGATGAGTTAAGTTACCCATTAACATTTCTATTTAACAAGTCATTAGAAACAGGTATAGTTCCAGAAGCTTGGAAGCTTGCAAATGTAGTTCCGATCTTCAAAAAAGGTGATAAATCAATAGCATCTAATTACCGTCCCATTAGTCTCACTTCAATCATAGGAAAGCTACTAGAGTCAATTATTGCTAGGAATATGAGAAACCACTTAGAAACATTTAACTTAATCAATTCTTCTCAGCATGGATTCACTCAGGGACGGTCTTGTCTTACTAATTTGCTTAGTTTTTTCTCAGAGGTATATGAAGCAGTAGATAATGACAAGTCATATGATATTATATATTTAGATTTCAGTAAAGCTTTCGACAGAGTCCCTCATGAAAGATTGATGAGAAAAGTTGAGGCACATGGAATAGGTGGGGCGTTGTTAGGATGGATTAGGTCATGGCTAATTGGTAGGAAGCAGAGAGTCAGCATAAATGGTACCAAGTCAGAATGGGGAGCAGTCAAAAGTGGTGTCCCCCAGGGATCGGTATTAGGTCCCCTGTTGTTTCTTATATACATAAATGACCTAGATTTAGGTATAACTAGTAGGATAAGTAAATTCGCAGACGATACTAAAATAGGGAGATCAATTGATTCAGATAGCGATATAGAGTGCCTCCAAAGGGATCTAGATACCTTACATGAATGGTCAGTAAATTGGCAGATGAAGTTTAACATTGACAAATGCAAGGTATTAAAGATAGGGAAGATGCAAACAAATGTTAAATATAAACTAGCTAATTTAGAATTAGAAAATTCAGACTGTGAGAAAGATCTAAGTGTGTTTGTTAGCAATGATTTGAAGCCTAGAAAACAGTGTATAAGCGTTCGTAATAAGGCAAACAGGATTCTCGGGTTCATCTCTAGGAGTGTGAGTAACAGAACTGCTGATGTTATCTTAAAACTTTACTTGTCATTAGTGAGACCCCATATGGATTATGCTGTCCAATTTTGGTGTCCTTATTACAGAATGGACATAGATTCATTGGAGAGAGTACAGTGTAGAATGACAAAAATGATCCATAATATTAGAAATCTTTCGTATGAAGAAAGGTTGAAGAAATTAGGTTTACATTCGTTAGAGAGACTAGAGAGACGCAGAGTTAGAGGGGATATGATAGAGGTGTTCAAGTGGGTTAGTGGGATTAACAAAGGGGACATGACAAATGTACTAAAGCTCAGTGATAGCGAAAGAACTCGTACCAATGGTTTCAAATTAGATAAATTTCGTTTCAGAAAAGATATAGGCAAATATTGGTTTGGTAACAGAGTTGTAGATGGGTGGAATGGACTACCAAGTGCTATAGTGGGATCTAAAACTGTAGGGAGCTTTAAGATAAAATT
Organism: Paralithodes platypus; assembly: GCA_032716605.1. NCBI lineage: Eukaryota > Metazoa > Arthropoda > Malacostraca > Decapoda > Lithodidae > Paralithodes > Paralithodes platypus. The sequence continues at coordinate 31,812,934 of CM064535.1, forward strand.
GGATAAGCATATGGACGAGAAGGGTTGGGTGTGAAGGGGGATCAGCCGGGTTGGCCAATCAGCGCTCTGCAGACCCCCATAATCCTGCGTTAATCTCTAACCGTTTTGGTAAGATGATCCTCAGGGTATTAGAGTGTTGAGCCTATAATTGGGCTTTGTAATTGAATTGGGGTTGTGTGGGACAGGGATCTGCCTTGCTTAGGCCAATCGGCTTTCTGCAGACTCCCATTTTCTTATGTTCTTATGTTCTTAAAGTCATAGTAGTAAGTAAAGTAGTATAAAGTCATGGTTAAGTAAAGTAGGGTAAAGTCATAGTAGTTAAGTAAAGTAGTATAATATCATGGTTAAGTAAAGTAGGGTAAAGTCATAGTAGTTAAGTAAAGTAGGGTAAAGTCATAGTAGTTAAGTAAAGTAGGGTAAATTCATGGTTAAGTAAAGTAGGGTAAAGTCATAGTAGTAAGTAAAGTAGGGTAAAGTCATAGTAGTTAAGTAAAGTAGGGTAAAGTCATAGTAGTTAAGTAAAGTAGGGTAAAGTCATGGTTAAGTAAAGTAGGGTAAAGTCATAGTAGTAAGTAAAGTAGGGTAAAGTCATAGTAGTTAAGTAAAGTAGGGTAAAGTCATAGTAGTTAAGTAAAGTAGGGTAAAGTCATAGTAGTAGGGTAAAGTCATAGTAGTTAAGTAAAGTAGGGTAAAGTCATAGTAGTTAAGTAAAGTAGGGTAAAGTCATAGTAGTTAAGTAAAGTAGGGTAAAGTCATGGTTAAGTAAAGTAGGGTAAAGTCATAGTAGTTAAGTAAAGTAGGGTAAAGTCATGGTTAAGTAAAGTAGGGTAAAGTCATAGTAGTTAAGTAAAGTAGGGTAAAGTCATAGTAGTTAAGTAAAGTAGTATAAAGTCATAGTAGTAAGTAAAGTAGTATAAAGTCATGGTTAAGTAAAGTAGGGTAAAGTCATAGTAGTTAAGTAAAGTAGTATAAAGTCATGGTTAAGTAAAGTAGGGTAAAGTCATAGTAGTTAAGTAAAGTAGGGTAAAGTCATGGTTAAGTAAAGTAGGGTAAAGTAGGGTAAAGTCATAGTAGTTAAGTAAAGTAGTGTAAAGTCATGGTTAAGTAAAGTAGGGTAAAGTCACAAGTTTAGTAAAGTAGGGTAAAGTCATAGTAGTTAAGTAAAGTAGGGTAAAGTCATAGTAGTTAAGTAAAGTAGGGTAAAGTCATAGTAGTTAAGTAAAGTAGGGTAAAGTCATAGTAGTTAAGTAAAGTAGGGTAAAGTCATGGTAGTTAAGTAAAGTAGGGTAAAGTCATAGTAGTTAAGTAAAGTAGGGTAAAGTCATAGTAGTTAAGTAAAGTAGGGTAAAGTCATAGTAGTTAAGTAAAGTAGGGTAAAGTCATAGTAGTTAAGTAAAGTAGGGTAAAGTCATGGTAGTTAGGGGACAGTGTCTGTTTTTTGGTCTATTAATTAATTTATTCATATTTTGTTTTAGTTTCTTCGCTAGACCTCCATCAAGCCTAGAAAAAAACCCTAGACCCCCCTTCAAGATAAATTTGTAAATTTTTCGGTAGAAAAATGTTCCGGCTGAAGGCCGGTTTCTTATAAAATTACAGGCTCGCTATCGCTCGGCAGGAAAAAATCGACACCTGAATTACATGAAAGGTTTTAAAATTGACAACGAAATGGGGCGAAAGGCGTTAAAATCCCCAAACTAATGGGCCGAGCGTCTTAGAATATAAAAACTAATAGGGTTAAGGACGAGGGAGAAAGGGGTCCAGAAAAGGGCCCCATTTCCCCCCCCCAATGAATATATCCACTGTGGCTTTATGCCTGTGTGTGCCCCGCCTCCCCCCCAGTCTCGGCAGTTCAGCTATTTCCGGTCTGTCAGAAGTGGAGCTCTACCGTCAAAATGAGACTCTTTTGGCCGTTTCCACACTGCCGAATATTATAAGAACATAGGAAAATGGGAATCTGCAGAAAGCCGATTGGCCCAAACAAGGCAGATCCCTGTCACACCCAACCCTAACTGACTAATATTATGGGTTTAGAGAGGGTATGAAAGGGGTAGTTATATTTTCCATCATTATTTTTAGCTCTCTTTCGACGATGTTATTCAACTTAGGAAGGATGCATAGGGGTCAGAGACATAATTTATCTATATATCTATCTAATCTATAGGGATCAGGGGTATAGTCTATATCTATCTATCTATCTATCTATCTATCTATAGGGATCAGGGGGATCGTCTATATCTATCTATATATCTATCTATAGAGTATACCGGTACCTATATATTTATCTATCTATAAGGATCAGGAGTATGGTCTATATCTATCTATATACCGGTACCTATATATATATATATATATATAAAACTAAAGACTTCCCTCTGATTAAAATTGGGTGACAAGTGACCTCTGACCCATGACCCGACTGCCGCCTAATCCCACCGTCTGCTATAGAAGGATTATGGCCCATGGGTTGAAGGAGGGCGGTGTGATGTAGAGGTGGTCAAGGGTGAGTGGGCAGCAATTGGAAACCTATAATTACCACAGTTATTAAAACAAAAAAAAAAAAAAATGGGTGGTCATCTTTGTTTTCGACGCTAGTTTGTGCCTCAATTATCAAACAGGGATTTTTGTATATATATATATATATATATATATATATATACTGTATATATAGGCCTATATATATACCGTATATTTATATTTGGTTTGATTTTGTTTTCATATAGGCCTACTGTATTTACTGTATATATTAAGTTTATAATTACCGTATATTGTATTATTATTTGTGTTTTCTTATTTTGTTTATGTATTTTGTTTAAAAGAGAGGAAATGATCACCGGTGTCTCCAAGATGGCGGAGGTTGACCGATCCCTGTTATTATAAGATTTAGTCTCAGCTTCTGGCATTAGGATGGTTCACTTTTTGGTCGATGTTTTTCCTATTTTAATTATTTTTTTGGTTTTCCTCCGTAGACCTCCATCACACTTAACCCCTTCTGTACCGGCGAGGTCTTTTTAATTTGATTCTAGCTATACTTAGACGATTTTGTGCAGTTTAAGAAGGATCTGTGGTAGTAAAAAGGGTTACGTGAGATAGTTTGAAGCCTTTTAATCGTTGTAGGGCCTTTTTAAACTGAGTTATTATCGTCTAGTAGCTGCCAGAATATAATGAAAAGGACGTCTCCGGTATAGAAGGGGTTAAACAACAAATCATCCATTAGATCCCCCTGCTAGATATATTTGTCATTTTTTCGTATGGTAGTTCTTTCAAAATTACAGGCTCACTTACGTTCGCCAGGAAAAAAATCGACACCTAAATATCACGAAAGGTCTTAATATTGACAAGGAAATGGGGCTGAAGGTCGTAGAATCGACAAACTACTGGGGCAAACATCTTAAAATCTGAAAACTAATTGTGTGGGCCAATCGGCTTTCTGCAGACTCCCATTTTCTTATGTTCTTATGTTCTTCTGGATAAGCATGAGGAAGAAAGGGGACCAGAAAACGGCCCATCTCCCCTTAAGTGTCTGTCTGTTTTCATTTCCATTCAAAATTAACATAAATTGGCTTCGAGGCTTACAATTAGCTTTTCTGAAATATGGTCATAGGATATATCGATATATTTTTTTAATCGCCGTCAGATGAACATAAACAGAATAATAATCTTGGTTGTTATGAAGATTTTGTAGCTAAATTTGTTAATTGACGTCGTTAACCCTTTCAGACTCATATGACGCAGAGGTTGCCAGATTAGCAATAAGAAATAGAGTTCTCTCACTCTTATAATTACCTCTCCAAAATTTGTTTTCTGCCCACAGCTAACTCAAAGACAACTGCAGAGGTTGAAGTACCCGGTAACTAAACTAAAGGTTTCTAAATACCCCTGATGGTAACAAAAGCTTTAAAGTATCCCTAATAGGCTCAAAATTGCGTCATATGTCGGAGAGGGTTAATTATGAAAACCTTTAGCTGTCTTGATAGCCTACTGCTTAGTGTGTGGAATTTCGGTGTGAGTATCCTAGGTTCGAGTCCTTGGAGTACCACATGTATTCATTACTTTCATAGATTTCATTAGTTGGATTTATTTGTAAATTAATTGGTGAGTTGGTGAACAAAAAATATATATATAATAATATGATGCAGAGACATGGTAGTTTATCATTTATCCATCAAGTATCAAGGCATCAGCTGTTATGCGATTCAATTTACCGTCGTATGGAAATATATATTATACTGTACATTTATATCCTATATTCCCAAATGTTTATAATGGGTATGGTGATCTTGGAGTTTCATAAGAGGAACGTATCACTATAGTACGTCCAATATACTTAGGCCAAAAATCTTGACCACTAACCTTTTATGACTAAAAAACGACTAGCGTAATCGAGCTAATATTTCTACCAATTTGGGAAGAGTCAGCCAGGGAATAGGTGTGGAAATGTACTGTGGACCTGTACATAGACTTTTGTAGGACACTGTACGGATGACCTTGTTTATCCGATTGGGGGATGGTCAGGTCAGAGGTCAGGTATTTAGGGTCATTTTCCTGGTTCCGCCTTCCCATTCAACCATTTTCCCGTTCCTCTCTCTCACTCTCATTACTCTCACTCACTCACTCACACTCTCTCTCTCTCTCTCTCTCTCTCTCTCTCTCTCTCTCTCTCTCTCTCTCTCTCATATACACACAAAAACCACATATAGAGTTAAAGTGGACAATAAACCGACACACGCACACACACACACATAAACAAATACACACACACACACACACACACACACACACACACACACACACACACACACACACACACACACACACACACACACACACACACACACACACACACACACACACACACACACACACACACACACACACACACCTTTCAGTCTGAGGGTGACACCTTGCCACACATTATAATCTATGCAGGGTGTGTGTGTGTGTCTTCTTATCTGCTCCCCCCCCCCAACCCAACCCAACCCACGTGATAGTGTGTGTGTGTGTGTGTGTGTATATACGACGCTACCCCCCCCCCCCCCCCCCCCCCCCCCCCAGGTAGTTCTGAATGAGAGACAGGAGGACGTAAAAGGGCGATATATATATATATATATATATATATATATATATATATATATATATATATATATATATATATATATATATATATATATATATACTAATTTATTATATATATATATATCGTATATATCGTATATGAGAGAGAAGGGGAGTTTGGGGTTGGATTAGAGGGGGAGGGGGGTAAGGGAGACAGACAGACAGACAAACCCCATGATGTAGACATATAGACAGACAGACAGACAGACAGACAAACCCCATGATGTAGACATATAGACAGACAGACAGACAGACAGACAGACAAACCCCATGATGTAGACATATAGACAGACAGACAGACATACAGACAAACCCCATGATGTAGACATATAGACAGACAGACAGACAGACAGACAAACCCCATGATGTAGACATATAGACAGACAGACAGACAGACAGACAAACCCCATGATGTAGACATATAGACAGACAGACAGACAGACAGACAAACCCCATGATGTAGACATATAGACAGACAGACAGACAAACCCCATGATGTAGACATATAGACAGACAGACAGACAGACAGACAAACCCCATGATGTAGACATATAGACAGACAGACAGACAAACCCCATGATGTAGACATATAGACAGACAGACAGACAAACCCCATGATGTAGACATATAGACAGACAGACAGACAAACCCCATGATGTAGACATATAGACAGACAGACAGACAAACCCCATGATGTAGACATATAGACAGACAGACAGACAAACCCCATGATGTAGACATATAGACAGACAGACAGACAAACCCCATGATGTAGACATATAGACAGACAGACAGACAAACCCCATGATGTAGACATATAGACAGACAGACAGACAAACCCCATGATGTAGACATATAGACAGACAGACAGACAAACCCCATGATGTAGACATATAGACAGACAGACAGACAAACCCCATGATGTAGACATATAGACAGACAGACAGACAAACCCCATGATGTAGACATATAGACAGACAGACAGACAGACACCATGATGTAGACATATAGACAGACAGACAGACAGACACCATGATGTAGACATATAGACAGACAGACAGACAGACACCATGATGTAGACATATAGACAGACAGACAGACAGACACCATGATGTAGACATATAGACAGACAGACAGACACCATGATGTAGACATATAGACAGACAGACAGACAAACCCCATGATGTAGACATATAGACAGACAGACAGACAGACACCATGATGTAGACATATAGACAGACAGACAGACAAACCCCATGATGTAGAAATATAGACAGACAGACAGACAAACCCCATGATGTAGACATATAGACAGACAGACAGACAAACCCCATGATGTAGACATATAGACAGACAGACAGACAAACCCCATGATGTAGACATATAGACAGACAGACAGACACCATGATGTAGACATATAGAC
>CM064535.1:31824468-31884472 GCA_032716605.1 Paralithodes platypus
CATGATTAACAACCTAATTCGCTACATAATGTTCGTAATAGCCGAGTAATGAAGATAGGGACATGACACTTTAGCATCAGCTGGACAAACTGACTATAGTGAAGCAGTGGCGACTTTTGTGGTGTTAATCTATTTATTTATATATTCATTTATTTTCTAGTTTCCTCGCTAGACCTTAATCAAGCTTAAAAAGACACTCCCTACACCCCCCTTCAAGATAAATTTGTAAATTTTTCGATAGAAAAATCTTCCGGCCAGAGGCCGGTTTCTCTTAAAATTACAGGCTCGCTATCGCTCACCAGGAAAAAATCGACACCTCGGCACGAAATATCTTGATATTGATATAGAAATGTGACGAAAGGTTTAAGAATCGACAAACTAATGGGGCGAACGTCATAACATCTGAAAGCTAATGGGGTTAAACATGAGGAAGAAAGGGGACCAGAAAAACGACCCATGTCCCCTTAATCATCAGCTGGAAAAATACTGACTATAGTAAAGCAGTGACGACTTTTGTGGTGTTAACGCTAGTAGTGGTGGAAGATTGTGTGGGTGTTTGTGTGGAGGGCAAGGCGGAGTGGCCCTGGCAAGGTTAGTGAAGTTGGTGGTGCCTCGCAGTCTACCCGCTCCCTGCCCGCACACACACATACACACACACGGACATACACACCGACCAGCACCATCTCACTACACAACCTCACCTCATAACATCCATCCCCCATCCCGTCTACTGTGGAATTCTTTGAAGCTACCGTATTCGAGAGGAGGGTATATGCGTGCATATTAATGTGGTGGGGTGGTTGTTTAGTGTTTGCGTGCTGGGGTAGCCGCGTGAGGGGGAGGTGGTACGGAGGGGGGAGGGGAAGGGGGTATCGGGGCAGCGTGGTAGGTTTGGCGGGCGAGCCCGGTCGGCGACAGTCTTGTGGTAGCTGTGGGGCTGAACGCATCTATAACTCTCACAGCTCCCGTCTCCTCCAAACCCACCACTACCGTCATCCTCTCCAGCATCCGCGCCCACTTTACCCCCTTCCACCCATCTCGAACAGCTTGTTTATGATTGGTGTACAGTGGTCTCGGTAAACTTTGTGGACTGATAGTTAACTGGTGTTGAATACGAGGCGACGAATAGTGTTCCGTGTACTTGATAGTTGTTGTGTGTGTGGTGTCGAGGAGGACGCACCAAACAGTATTCAGCAGCGGACAGCTATTTAAGTGCGGCGTGAACAGAACCCCAAATCGTGTGTGCTCGGGCTAGAACAGAACCCAAAATAACATATGCCCACCCAAAATATCGGACTAGTGCAAGGCAAACATGGATCTGGGTGTTGGTTGGGTGTTGAGATAGTATAGGGTCGTAGCGGTGTTGTGTTGAGCATGATGCAGCCCATAGTGAGTTACACGGGTGTGCAGTCACCCTTGGACGGTGGTCATGCTGGGGTGGTTACAAGCCCCGGTGGACATTTATCACCACAGCCTCTGAGTCCACCGACATCAAGTCCCAGTAATAATATAAATAATATAAACGGTAATTCGTCTATGTCCTGTGGTGTGGGCTACGGCGGTCAGCTTGGTTCTACTCGAGTGACACACATGGCTAACGGCGCCCTTATGACTCGAACCCTCCACATGGCACAGGCCCCCAGACCACACCACCACAGCCACAACAACACTCCCCACAGCCGCAACAGACAGCACCCCACCGTCAACCCATACCCCTTCTCTCATCACGTGCGGGGCGTTGGTATCGGCGGTCCTGGGGTGGCGATAGAAAACAGTAGCGGTACCAACGGACGATTGCTGCAGGGACAACAACCGGTAAGTTATGATAGTCATCCTTCATCTACGGTCCTCTTACTCTCTGCTCGTTTCTTTGGTAAACATTGAAGATACCCAAGACAGCCTTTTTACTAGTTAGGCTAAGGCTATTTTGTTGTTGTTTTGTTAGGTAAATAGGCTGTCCGGGGTATCTTCAATTTTTACCGTTTCTTTTTAGTCTTTAATATTGTATATGCAAAGATGAAATTGTGGTTTATAGTTCATATTATGTCCTTGGAAGTGATCAAATGGCCAGTGCAAGGCTATTTCACGGTTTAATGGTTTGAGTGTTTAAAATCTGTATGTGGTAACCCAGGTTCGAATCCCGGTAGGATCACATCATTAATTTCGTTTAGTCTAAATTATATATAAACTTTGGAAAGAAAGATAAAAAGTAAGAAAATAGACAACTAAACAGCTCAACCGCTTGAACCACATACAGGTAAGTAAAGTACAAAGGGGAGGCCGTTGCAAAAGGCTATCTCCCCGCCTATTCATCCGATCCAGGAGGTGTGTGGAGTGAAATTAGTAGATATTATACTATAGTCCTCCTTGATCTACGACCCTCTGTCTCTCTACCCCAAGATTGATTCTCGGTCCTATAGTCTGTTTATTTTCAACTGTCGGTAAAATGCAAAGTTCCTCTCAAGATATCTCAGTTATTTCGAAGATTAGCCTATATAAGAACATAAGAAATGGGAATCTGCAGAAAGGCGATCGGCCCACACAAGGCAGATCCCATCATATATGGTGCTAACTATATCAACTTAGTCTTACTATGATGGAGCCATAGGCCTAGTGGTTTCATATTTTCCCATTAGGTCTAAGTATCGAAAAATTAGCTGCCAAGTGATTCATTTTATCGTCAGCTGAAGAGAAACAGAGTATAATTATAATTGGTGTATATCGAGTAGTCTCTTATGATGGTGGGTTGTAGTAGCTTTTGGACAGCTTTGGTACCATAGATCTGTAAATTTCAATTTAAGGTGGAGGTAGTCGCTTTTTATGTTTTTCTCATGTTTAGCATATTACTTTTGAGATTTTAAGACATTCCTTCCATTAGTTTGGCGATTTTGAGTTACCTAACCCACTGGTGCTAGGACTGAATATATCATTTGTTATATGTATCGTTTTATAATTTGCTTCAGCCGGCATGCCACAAGTTGAGCTTAGGGCCTGTAAAGGGTAAGATCCTGTGTAGCGGGAGAAACTGTTTATCAGATGCCTATTTACTAAGAATTATTGAACAATATATTTAACCTAGCCTAAACTACCCTAACCTAGTATATTATTGATTTATTTATGAATGTAAAATGTAAAAATATATTGTAACCTTGCCAAATTATGGAGATAAATACAGGTCTACCCTCTACACAGGATTATACCGTCTGGTGTTGGCCACAATAGGCGAATTCGACCCAGTCAAGAAAAGGCCAATTTTATTAGTAGACCGAAATTACCGAAAGCCGATGAAAACACACATAGCGATCATTGTAAATGCTTGTCCCCGAACAGGATGTCAAACGAGAGACCTATTAATTTATTTTTAGTCATCCCTACTAAATATACACCGTTAAATTCATGCTTCACTGTTCTTGATATGTGTTTGGAAGTCATAAAATGACCAAGACAGTGTTATTCCATGTTAATTTTATTGTACTCCTTATAATATTCATTCAAATCTTCCATCATAATGACTCCGGTTTGAGACCCTTTCTCCGAACTATCTAACTGAACTGATTTGGAGAGTTTGCTTTATAATTAGGGTTTGGGTGTGAGAGGGATCTGCCTTGCGTGGACCAATCGGCTTTCTGCAGACTCTTATGTTCTTATGTCTCCAAACTGTCCCCGCCGCTGCCACTGACTACGACTACCTTGACATTTACATCCTAAGCCCAGCCAGATTGTGTGTGAGTGTGTGTGTGTGTGTGTGGCCATTATCACTGTCATCCGGTGCTGTTCATTACCTATTACTTTTGTCCATTAACCCCTTCAATGTGATAAATTGACTGTCATACGTCTTTCTTGAGCTGAATGAAATTGTTTAGCGTTAGCGATTCGTCTGTTATGGTGATTCTGAAGGGGTTAATCTAGGTTGTTGTACCCTTTGACTGCCACACGTCTTTCGTTGGCTGTGAGACAAATACAGTATACATAGTTATATACACATACAAAAAGTATATTTTTAAGGACACGGCAGTTTCGGAAAAGCCGAAACTATCGTGTCTTAATATCCTTTCTATCGAAAAAATGTACAAATTTAGCCTGCTGTCAAAAACATCTTTACAAATATTCTGGCTCACGGTAATATCGACATCTGGATAGGGATAAACGTCTTAAAACAGTAGGCTGAATGCGTTCAATCCTGGTGCCCTTATTACCAAAAATATATAGACAAGCTAGAACGAGTTCAACGTAGAGTTACCAAAATGATACCTAGCCTAAAGAACAAACCATACGAGGAGCGTCTTATAGAATTAAATCTATTTCCTTTAACCCAGCGCAGATTAAGAGGCGACTTAATTCAAGTGTTCAAAATCATCAAAGGCATCGACAATATGAACTGTAGTAAGTACTTCACTATCGACCAATCTAATTACACGCGGGGAAACGGTTGCAAAATTATCGGTAAATCTTTTAACTCGCACGAATCCAAGAATTTCTTCTTCAATCGAGTTGCCAACTTGTGGAATGGGCTTCCCCGAGACGTTATAGACTGCAGCACCGTTGATTCATTTAAACTTCGCCTAGACAAATATCTTGCATCAAACCCGCGACTGACTGCGTTTGTAAATGAATAACTATTTTATCCCCCCCTCAGTTACTAACCCATCTGTCCCCTACTAACTTCCTAATCCTGCCACGGACATTAGTTCCAGGGCAGTAGTTCCCGTTCCAATGTTCCCTTACCCACTCTAAACCACTGTTTGGACAATTGATCCTCAGTGTTTTGGAGGACAAGCAGCCTAGAAGGGTCACCAGACCTGTTGTTGCTTGATTTCCTTTGTACTCCTTTGAATGGATACAACTCAGAGAGAGGGAGAGAGAGAAAACAAAACGAGGTGGGTCCCCCTAATATCCTTGAAACGTAAACCGTACGTACCTAGGTTATCTAATCTCTTAAGGGGAGATTTCCACCTGGAGGATTTTTTTTCTGAACCTCTTTCTCCCTCATGTTTAGCCCCATTGCATGTGAGATTTAAAGACGCTTGCCCCATTAGTTTGGCGATTTTAAGAACTCTTGTCCCATTTCTGTCAATTTTAAGACCATTCGTGCCATTTAGGTGTCGATTTTTTCCTGGCGAGCGAAAGCGAGCCTGTAATTTAAGGGGAACCGGCCTTCGGCCGGGAAATTTTTCTACCGAAAAATGTACAAATATATCTTGAAGCGGGGTCAAGGGGGAGTAATTTTAAGCTTGATGGAAGTCTAGGGAATCAACTAAAAACCTCCCCTTAAATCACAGATCCCAAAAGGTTAGAGATAAAACAGTCAACCCTTGATTCCCTTCGATAAAACAGTCAACCCTTGATTCCCTTCGATAAAACAGTCAACCCTTGATTCCCTTCGAAAAAACAGCCAACCCTTGATTCCCTTCGATAAAACAGTCAACCCTTGATTCCCTTCGATGAAACAGTCAACCCTTGATTCCCTTTGATAAAACAGTCAACCCTTGATTCCCTTTGAAAAAACAGCCAACCCTTGATTCCCTTCGATAAAACAGTCAACCCTTGATTCCCTTCGATTAAACAGTCAACCCTTGATTCCCTTCGAAAAAAAGTGAGGTGATATTACGAATAATGGTTGAGTGGTCGACTGTATACTTCGGCTCATATATAAAACTAAATAATTCCGAAACTAATATAACCTACCTAGGCTCAGCTCACCTGTAATAACCTAAATTCACCATACCAAAAACAAACTTATCATAATAATTTGTTATCAGTGACGAAACAGCACAAAGGACGAATTAACCAGATTTGTGTGCGAGAGTGTTGAATGTTGACGCACACAAGCTTGGCATTTTTCTCGATATCTTTTCTAGGACTGGAAATTATGTCTAATTACCGAAACGAATGCCAAACAACCCTAATATACGATGGTTAGAATGAGGTTGGCCATCTATTAGTTGCCAAAATGAGTGTTCGCGTGAATTACAGACTTTAGGATCGGCAACTATATTCGGACATTTCCCGGGTTTTTAGCAATTATGTCGGTGAATATAGTGATGGTAGACTATTGGAATCTAGGAAAACAATCACCGGAAAGAGCCACATCATCACAAACTAGAGAATGGAGACAAGACAAAAAAAAAAATCATAAGAAACACGTCTGTTATTCTTGGGGCTCTATTCTGAATGCTTTTGTGCTTTATTTGTGTGGGCGAACTGTATGTGTTCTCCTGTCACCTCTTTTTCCTTTCTCGTGTCTCTTGCTTATCCTCCCTACCCCTTGTGGGATTAAGGGCTGGCTACTGATTGACTATTTTTCCCGGCCACCGACAATTACAGATGGCAGATATATTATAAATAAGTAACACCCTGTTCTTTAACATTACTATCAAATACAAACCCCAATGCACTTGAATAAACTAATGAAAGCATATGGCCCTCCCGGGATTCGAACTCGGGACACCACACCCAGAATATAAACACCTAAACCATTACACCACCAACACAATGAACTTGAATTCGGAAGCTTCCACGCCAGAGTTGACGCGAAAAGAAGTCGGAAAACCCGTTCGTGTGACTCCCGGGTTGATAAATTAGAGGGTCTGTGGGCGCCCCTAGATTGGACACAGGAGGGGAGGAGGGCGGCCGAGGAACAGAGTGACGGGGGAAGGACCTCAGGCGAACTTCTTGAACCTCTCCACTGTCAAACCAGAGTCATTCTGTTTGAACATTGAATGAATATGATAAGGGTGGCGAGAAAATTAACATTATTATTATTATTATTATTATTATTATTATTATTATTGTTTTGGTCATCTTATCACTTCCCGTATCGGTATTAAATATTTTGAAATAGTAATCATGTCATTAATGCTGTTTAATTTTGTATACCGGTTTCGCGTTTTTAATATGCTTATTTGTCAACTTTCTCGGTAGTTGACTACACTCATTGTTTTTGTACTATGAGTGTAAAGTGGTGGTGTGAAGTAGACTAATCCTCCTCCTCCTCCCCCCTCCCCCCACCCCTCCTCACCGTCACCCCCCTTAAGGTGTGTGAGGGAGTGGGGGTGTAGGTGTGTGAGGAGGGGGTGAGGTGTATAGGAGGGAGGTGGGGATGTAGGTGTGTGAGGAGGGGGTGAGGTGTATAGGAGGGAGGTGGGGTGTAGGTGTATGATGAGGGGGGGAGGGGATGGGGGTATGTCAGGTGACAATGAGGTTCTGGTCGCTCTTGTCTCTGTTCCAGCAGTACCCTGTCTGTCCTCTCCAACGTTTGCTTTGATTTCTGTTTCTCTCCAACGTTTGCTGTGATTTATTTTTCTCTCCAACATTTGTTTTATTGTCTGTTTCTTTCCAACGTTTGCTTTGATTTATGTTTCTCTATAACGTTGCTTGATTTCTGTTTCTCTCCAACGTTGCTTTGATTGTTTGCTCTCCGCCCATCTTTGCCATCATTACCTCCCTTTGCCATACTCCCTAATGCAGTTGTATTTTATTCCCTTTACCTTTTATGTCCTGTTAGTCCTCTTCAACGTTTGCTTTGATTTCTGTTTCTCTCCAACGTTTGCTTTGATTTTTGTTTAAACTTATCAATACAATCAATCGCAATACACTCATAATCTGTCTCCTCCGTTATGAAAACAGCCACAGTCTAAATAACCGAAAACAACGACTTTTTTGTTACTGAATATTCGACCCGGTATTTAACTCCGGAAGACTGTGAGGGTGTGTGAAGAGCCCCGAACCACCTGTTGCCTGCACAGCTGTTTACTCACGTGTGTGTGTGTGTGTGTGTGTTGTCACCTGCCCTCTCCCTCACCTGCGATGTAACCCCTTCAGTGCGTTGGTTTAAGAGGAGATGGGCGTATTTATTGTCTTATATACATTTCAATTAATCCATTTAGTTACCATATATCCTTCCTAAGCTTTATAAAATTATCTAAATTCAGCTGAAATAGAAACAACATTACGTCTCTCCAACTTTGCTTTGATTTATGTTTCTCTCACCCCTCCTCAAATTCACACACAATCACCACTATCATCACCTCTCTCTCTCTCTCTCTCTCTCTCTCTCTCTCTCTCTCTCTCTCTCTCTCTCTCTCTCTCTCTCTCTCTCTCTCTCTCTCCTGTACTGTAAGGTTTAAAAAATCGTGTAGCAGGTGAGATCGGCAGAGTTTATAATTTAATTATATTTTGTTTCTGAGATGCTTTATTTTTAGGGGACTCGTCAGCCTTGGTCGGTAACCTGTCAAAGGGAGTAAACCTTATGCACTATACGGAAGGGCGGCGAGCTCATCAGTGCCACTTGCAAGGTGGCGAACTCTACAATAAATAGATAGATAGAATAGATAATACATACTGTATAGATGATGGAAGTAGGTCAGTCTCTGTTACTGTAGATAATGTTTGTATATCAAGATGGTGATGATATTTCGATGGGATAAACATTTGTCAATTAATTTCTGTATCACTTAGCCATTTATTGATTGGAGTCTTCTGTAAACATAACTAAATAAAGGGGCCCTTGGTAGAACACCTACGCTGGCTATTTCTTACCAATTTTTATGAAACTCCGGATCGCCTCCTAAATGAAATAACTTCTTCCTTGGCACATAATCTATCTGGCTGCCAAATTTCGTGAAAAACGGTTCGGAACTTTGCGATATATCTTGTTTACAGACAGACAAGCAAACGGAGTTAAAATTGGCCCCTTTGGCGTGAGGTATTTCGTGATCTGACTAATTCGCTTTCCCTTTTCCCCTTCACAATAACAATGGCAAAGAAATACACGTCTCTCCCCTTTGCTGAAAAGATGGGTTGGGTGTGAGAGGGATCTGCCTCGTATGTGCCAATCTTCTTTCGACAGACTCCCATTTTCTTACGTTATTATGTGGTAAAGTAACTCCGGAGGGTACTAATGGGATTGTAGAATTGAGGATTTTTGTATATTTAAGCCTGTATCACACGAGAGCTTTTATAGTTAACATTCGATGATCTACATGTTTCTGGCAACATGGAGTATTTTGCACTGGTATCGGAAACTAGACTGATGATAGATGAATTGAAGTGACCGAAATATTTTAAATGTTGACCTCACAAGCTGCCAGACCAGTGTTAAAGGATAATTGTTGAGGGACAAAGGGCTCTTGTGATACCAGCTTTAGTTCTGTACGGTAAACCTCTTGTCAGCTAACCTGGCACAAATCCTCACACCCCTCAATATCTTATAGCTACAAACATAATGAAGACGATCGAGTTGGTATTTATATTATTTTGTAATGGTAGACCCCTAAATAGACATAAGAACATAAGAAAATGGGAGTCTGCAAAAAGCCGTGTGAAGTTCCAGCCTGTTTGCTATAACCTAGATTCGAGTCCTTGGAGTATATACCACATGTATTCATAACTTTCATTGATTTAATTAGTTAGGTTTATTTGTAAATTAATTGGCGGGTTAGTGGAAACAAATATGAGTCTATATTATTTTGTAATGGTAGACCACTAAATAGATGTGTGAAGTTACAGCCTGTTTGCTATAGCCGTTTCTGAGATATAAAGAAGCTATGGATCAGACTTATTGCCAAGTTAGCTGACACCGGGTATATATAGTCTTGGTATAGTCTGTTCACTCTAAGTTGGGCAGAAATCTTAACCCTCTCCGACATATGACGCGATTTTGAGCATATACTTTAAAGCCTTTGTTACCATCAGGGGTATTTATAAACCTTTAGTTTAGTTACTTCAACCTCTGCAGTTGTCTTTGAGTTAGCTGTGGGCAGAAAACTAATTTTGGAGAGGTAATTATAAGAGTGAGAGAACTCTTTCTTATTGCTAACCTGGCAACCTCTGCGTCATATGTGCTTGAAAGGGTTAACCTCTAACCTCTGTAACTCAAAATGGACTAGAGTAATCGAGCTAGTTTGTCTACCAAGTTGGAAGACTTGGCCAGGGAATAGGTGTGGATATTGACGGCTCATTTGCTGTAGCCCTTTTTGAGTTACAGAAGGTTAGAGGTTACGATTTCTGCCCAACCTAGAATGAAAGGACTATAGTCTGGGTAAAATCGCGTGGCGGTGGCAAAGAGACAACAATAGTGGAATGGAAACGGTTGAATCTGTAATGGGCTTCTTTCTTCCCTCCTTTCCCTCTCTTGGTGAACTTTTTATCCCTCCCTTCCTCTCCTCATCTCCTTCCACTACCTCCCCCCCCCCCTCGCTCTCTCTCTCTCTCTGAATAGGGATGTTGATTTAAATACACTTTTATTGTGTTTGTTATCATTATTTTCTTTAGTATGTTCGCTTAGCTTTAAAATGTGTCGTTCTAAATGTTCTCTAAAACCGTAACAACATTAGGTAGTGCCAACGAACTTGACAATAATCTTGATCCCTGACCTCTCTGTAACTCAAAAGGGTCTAGAGCAAACTGGCCCTAACTTTCCACACATATTTCCTGGTGGAAGCTTAGGAAGTACAGTATGTTACGGTAGCTATACAGATTAAGCTAATTGAGATAGTCTATAGCCTCTTAATTGGTCTACGTGTCTATAGCCTCTTAATTGGTCTACGTCCTTTCTAAGCTGAATCAAATCGTCCAATACTTACCAGACTATAAGAACATAAGAACATCATGAAAAGGACGTCACTGGTACTGAATGGGTTAACTTGAAAAACTTTGAATTGGAAGTTGTCTCTCCCTGTGTGTGTGTGTGTGGTGTTTTTGTTTTTTGTTTTCTTCTGGTCACCGAGACAAGGCTTAACTGGCATTACCGGGATGGAGAAGTTAGGGCCTCTACGAGTGTTATTCTTATAAATATAACCTAAAAAGGTTAGACATAAATTGGTAAATCATAATTCATCGATTGTCACACATACAGTATACCGTATACTGTGCAGTATACTGTATATATACACGGTACCGGTATATATTACAGTATATACCCTCGATGTATATTTATTACAGTGTGGCCATCCCCTTGGGGATTGAGGTGTCTGGCAATAAATAGAGATAGATGTATAGATGTATAGATAGTGTTCAATTCCGATGGTGTTGGAACCAGGAAGGTGGTAACACTCAAATCCTATTTCTCCACCGAGGATCAGAACACTCCTTACCTTACCTCCATGGGTCAGCATATGGAGGTTGGAGGAATAATGACCCCCTACCTCTCCCTACCCTACCTCCTATTTCCTCCCTCTTCCGTCTCCTCCCAGGGGATTGTTTTTAATGACTGTTGGGGGTTTGGAGACTGATTTGAATCCTTTTGGACAATGGAAGGGAGAGAGAAGTGGGAGGGGTGGGTGAGAATTTTGGTTGTAGCACTCAAAAGGGGGGGGGGGGGGGAATAAGAAAATGGGAGTCAGCAGAAAGCCGATTGTCCCACACAAGGCAGATCCCTCTCACACCCAACCTTAATTACAAGGCCTAATTATAGGCCCAGCTCACTAATACCATGAGGACCGACCTCACCAAAACGGTCAGAGGTCAGTAAACGGGGTCTGCAGAGCGCCGATTCGCCCACACCCGGCAGATCCCCCTCACACCCAACCCATCTCGTTCATATGCCTAAACAATACTAGGTATACACAAGGTTCAAAAGATTCAAAAGATTTATTTTACTCTAGGTATTCTAGGGTATGAGAGCTTTAAACATTATACATGGTACAGTATTTTGTTTTTCTATGTGAGTGAGGGAGGAAAAAGGCAGAACTGCCTATAGCGAGTGCCTCCCCCATATTTGAAAGAGTGACAGGGCCAAAATCAAGGGACGTTCGAGCCAAAATGCCTGGACACACGGAGTTTGAAGCAATTTGAGTCATAGGAAGAGGGAAAGACTGATTCTGGGAGAGAGTTCCAGAGCTCAGCTGTTGAATAGAAGCATGTCTGAGAGTAACGTTTCACTCTTGGGTTGGAGAGTTGCACAGAGTAGAGGTGGGATTGTGTTGCAAGACGGGTACCACGTGCCCTACGTAAAGGAGGTGGTATAAGCCTATTACAGTAGTAAACTAATCATAGATATATATAAATCACTTATCAAAGTACATATAATATATTATTATGTTCTATCCAACAACCAACTCTACTCCTAAAATCGATTAATGAAATATTACAAACACATGTGGCAGCCCGTGGATTCGAACCCAGGACGCTGTTATATGTACATATATATATAATTATTCAGAATTAACACACTACATATTTTCATATATACAATAGATGTGTACTAATCCCCCCTTTTGTATCTTTGCAGGTGAGTGTGCGAGCCCGATAAGTGGTGGTGTGAGTAGGCTACCCCCACCCCTTGTCCCCACGTGGAGCCAGGTACAGCCTCTGCTCAAAGTCATGTCGTGTATATTAGGGATGTACCGTTACCCACACTTAGTTTAGAGCCGATACCGATACTGTAAATACACCGATACTTAGCCGATACCAATACTTCTTTCTAGAAAATTAAATTGTGAATGTAAGTAGGCTCTAAATTAGTCTCATAAGCGTATATCTTAAATCTTAACCTCATTGACACCCATGACATGAACTTAAGTAAGTCAATAGCCAATCCTGAAGTGACTGATCAGCAAATTATAAAAGAGGCGAACATACAGACGGTAAATACAGTTTAAATGACGGTGTGGGCGATGGATTGGGCTTTGTGATGACTGGAGAGATGGGAGGGGTTAAGGGGAGATTTCCACTTGAGGGATTTTTTTTATTTACCCCTTGCTCCCTCATGTTTAGCCCCATTGTTTTTGAGATTTTAAGACGTTCGCCACATTAGTTTGGCGATTATAAGAACTTTTGCCCCATTTATGTCACTTTTAAGACCTTTCGTGCCATTTAGGTGTCGATTTTTTCCTGGCGAGCGATAGCGAGCCTGTAATTAAAGAGGAACCGGCCTTCGGCCGGGAAATTTTTCTACCGAAAAATGTACAAATTTATCTTGAAAGGGGGTTAAGGGGGTGTAATTTCAAGCTTGATGGAAGTCTAGGAAACACACTTAAAAACCTCCCCTTAAGTCAGACATGAATTGGGTTTTTTATATATTTTTAATATGTTTATGAAATAGACAACAGACAGGTTGCATGTAACGAGTGTCTCGCCCAAAACCAAAAGCGTAACCGACCCAGATTGAAGAGAAGTTGGGGTCAAAATTCCGGGACACACGAAGGAAGTTTAAAGTCATAGGATGAAGAAATATTGATTGCTGCATAATTCGGACGAGACGAGTGTTTGCTGGCGGTAATAAATATGTTGAGGGAGGATTGTGTGATGACTGGGGGGGGGGGGGGGGAGAAATAAATCGGTCTGTAAACAACAACAACACAGTGAGGGCGATAGCTGTGCTGTTGTTTGTTTTGGTCTATTAATTAATGTATTCATTTATGTGTTGTTTTAGTTTCCTCGATAGACCTCCATCAAGCCTATAAAAACACCCCCTAGAAACATAAACATAAATTTGTAAATTTTTCGGTAGAAAAATGTCCGGCCGAAGGCCAGTTGCTTCTAAAATTTCAGGCTCGCTATCTCTCGCCACGAAAAAATCGACACCTAAATGGCACGAAAGGTCTAAAAATTGACAACGAAATGGGGCGAAAGGTATACAAATCGCCAGACTAATGGGCCGAACGTCTTAAAATCTCAAAACTAATATGCTAAACATGAGGGAGAAGGGGGTCCAGAAAACCCACCAGACCATCTCCCCTTAAGTACGATATCGGTGTTGTTAATCTGTTGTGTGTGGTGTGTGTGTGGGGGGGGGGGGTGGGGGGGGGGGGGGGGGGGGGGGTGTATTATCTGAGTGGGGGGGGGGGGTGGGGGGGGGGGGGGTGGGGGGGGGGGGGAGGGGGGGGGGGGGGGGGGGGGGGGGGGGGGGGGGGGGGGGGGGGTGGGGGGGGGTTTATTATCTGGTGGTGCGTAGTATTGGTAAGGGGGGGGGGGGGGGGGGGGTGTATGCAGTCTGAGGAGGCTATAGTCAATGAGCTTGTGTCTGAGAGAGAGAGAGAGAGAGAGAGAAGAGCTGGTATTGATAATGTAATTTTGTTTACTTAACCTAATATCACATTTGCCATTGTATATACTGTATATATAGTATATATATATATATATATATATATATATATATATATATATATATATATATATATATATACACAGTATAGAGAGAGAGAGAGAGGGCAATTTTCGTTATTGTATAGCGTATGTTTAACCACTTACGAGAGATCTTTGAAGTGTGTGTTTGTGTACTAATGTCAAATCGGTGCGAGTGATAATTACAACTCGAATCTGTGTTGTTGTGTATGGCAGTGAGTGATGTGTGAGTGTGTACAATTGTGTATGTTGTGTGTGTGCGTCTGCAATTGTGTATGTGCGTGCGTCTGCAATTGTTTATGCTTGTGTGTGTGTGCGTGCGTGTCTGCAATTGTGTATGCTTGTGTGTGTGCGTCTGCAATTGTGTATGCTTGTGTGTGGGGGTGCGTCTTCAATTGTGTATGTTTGTGTGTAGGCCCCATATGTGTGCGTCCGTCTGCAAGCAATTGTGTATGCTTGTATGTGTGTGCGTGCGTGCGTTTACAATTGTGTATGCTTGTATGTGTGTGTGTGTGTGCGTGCGTGCGTTTACAATTGTGTATGCTTGTGCGCGTATGAGCGTTTATGATGTTAGTAGTGGCGTTGAAACAGAGGAAGCCGTGAATCTCAGTCCCCTATCACCACCTCCTCCCCCCCCCCCCCTCTCATTCTCCCACACAGAATCTTAGCTCTCAAGTACCTCTCCCCTTTCCCCCCCCCCCCCCCTCCCTTTCTCTCCTGTGCCCTCTCTCCCTTCCCTGCCTTCTGTTTGCTCCTGTCTCTCTTCTCTTCCTTCTGTCTCTTCCCCTCCTGTTTTCTCCTCTCTCCCTTACCTTCCTTCTGTTTTCTCCTGTTTCTCTTCTCCCCTGCTCCTTCTGTTCTCTCCTCCCTTCCTTTCCTTGCCTTTCTTCTGTTTTCCCCTCCCTCCGTACTTCTTCCCTGTGTCCTCTCCTGTTTCCCCTCTCCCCTCCCTCATCCAATTTTTTTCCGACCCTCTTCTCTCTTCCCCCATCTAATTTCTCTCGCACCTCCTCCCCTACCTCTCCCTCTCCATCCCATTACTCCCATACCGTACCCTCTTCTCCCTACCCCTCTCCCTCAGCGTATCACACCCCACCCCACCCCACCCTCAATCTCTCTCTCTCTCTCTCTTTACGCACTTTACACCAGGGCAACTCGTCACTAATCAAATCTTCCCTCTCCGTTGCTGCTAAATGTCGACACAAAAATTGGGGTTCTGAATGTCAGGTTTCCCATTTTCGGTGATGGGGACTAAACCGGCTGTTGCACTTCCCCTCAGTCACTCCTGCGGTGGGGCGAGGGTGGCGGAGGTGCGAGGATTTGATTGGGATTCCCCTCGTTGTCCCCTCTAAAGTTGTAGGATCTTCTTTTACCCCTTTTCCCTTTAGTTTTAACACGTTTTTTCTATTGTATGCCATAAACATGGGTATTTAAATGTGCTTCGGGGCAGTGTAGGTCATTATCGTGGGGTTATTCGCGGTGGTGTTGTCGACAGGAGGGTTTTGTTTTGGTGGTGTGAGGGCGGGGCCGTATGCCAGAGGAACCAATCCAAAGGGCGGGCCTCTGAGGACACCCCGCCCACCACCACCACCACCTTCCCCCCTCCTCCTCCTCTTCCTCCTGACTGGGTTATCTTCCACCGTGTGTGAGCATCACTCGTGCGGCAGTGAGAGGCATCGCTGTTCTTGGACCGACCTAACGCCGATTCTTGTGGATTTACGACCGTCGAGTCATTGCCGGATGTGCTAATAACCATAAAAAAGAAAAAAACGATAAAACATAGTGTCAGGTTTTAACGGACTAGCACTGCCATCGATCAAGAGGGTCTGTCAGAAGTGATGCTGTGAGGACCGTAACGTTACGTTGCGGAACCGTAGTAGGGGGACGAGCCGCAACGATACACCGAGATGTTCTGCCCTTACCCGTATTACAAGACGCCTTTCGTCTACGTCCCGCCCCACAAGCCCCTGGGGGTAAGAGATTTTAGTTCTCATTTCAGTGTGGTAGATCAAAATGGTATCATAACATAAGAAAATGGGAGTCTGCAGAAAGCCGACTGGTCCACACAAGGCAGATCCCTCTCACACCCAACCCTAATGATAAGGCTCAATTATAAGTCCTTGTTGATAGTGACATGATATAACAGTAATCAAACAAATAAAACGTCATAAGTTCCTTTTTGATAGTGATATGATTAGGCTAGTTCTTTTGCCTTTATATTATCTTTGTCCTAGTTTTGGTTTGTTTATTTTGCAAGTTTTACGATTTAATAGCTGTAATCAAGCCGCTAAAAAGGGGCGCTAAGTTAGGACATACACAACTTGGGCTAAGAAATCTATGCTTTTCAATTATGTGATAATTCAGTATCGTTGCCTTCCTTGTAGTAACTTTATTCTGGCTACTAATAGACGATTTTGTTCAACTTAACTAGGGCTTCCAGCAATTAACGGGCTTCAAACTGTCTCAACATTATTTTTACTACCATCGATCCTTCTTAAGTTGCAAAAATTGTCTAAATATAAATGCAAAAAAAAATTCGCCGGTTCAGAAGGGTTAAATATTGTAAGTCCGTTTTGTTTGTGATTTTTAACAGTACCAGTACTTAGTCAAACAATTACGATCATGCGTTTCGCTAAGGCTAAAGAATATACAGCTTTAATCATAATCTTACGAGCCTGTGTTAAATTGTTTGCAAACTCGTAAACAAACAAAAACTACCGTACTGTTTATAAAATTCGCTGGCGGTGGATGTTTTTCGTTTGCGATCCTATCATGTAACCACATCTATACCGGTATATACAATATTAAAACAACATGACAAAACAAACACGATGTATGTTTATTTTAACCATCGGTGGTGTGTAAATAATACAAGTATTTTTTTATTAAAGTATACAATGTCCACATCTTTTGACCCTTCCAGTACCATTTGCATCTATTAATATATATATATATATATATATATATATATATATATATATATATATATATATATATATATATAAATACATCAGCTACATCAACGATGTATGGTAGCTAAAAGGATTAATTGTCATAGACTAGTGTTTTAATTGGTAGACGTCCTTAATAAACGAATGCAATTGTCTAATAGTTAGTAGTCGTTAGTCTTTTAATTGTTAGACGTCCTTACTAAGCTGAATGAAATTGCCCAATAGGTGCCAAGACCTAATGAAAGGGATGCCATCGATACTGAATGAGTTAAGGGGGGTTATCTTGGTTGTGTTGGCCTTTATTTTTCATAATTATATATATTTCTTTACTTTGCTCCCTAGACCTTTATCAAACTTAAATAATTCACACCCAAGACCCGCCTTCCAAGACATATTTGTACATTTTTTGGTAGATAAATGTCCCGGTCGAAGTCCGGTCTCTACAAAATTACAGGCTCGCTATTGCTCACCAGGAAAACAAATCGACACCTAAATGGCACGAAAGGTCTTACAATTGACAACGGAATGGAGCGAAAGGTGTTAAAATCGCCAAACTAATAGGTCTAACGTCTTAAAATCTCAAAACATTATGGGGCTAAACACGAGGGAAAAGTGGGTCTAGAAAAAACACAGGCTACCTACCTCTCCTTAGGCTAATTGTTTTTGAGAAATACGATGACTCAGTGTCCCATGTTAAACTAAGACATTGTTGACGATTAACCCTTTTAGTACTGGTGCCGTCCTTTTAACTTTATTATGGCTACTATCAGAAGAGTTTATTCAGCTTTAAAAAGGCCTCGGCAATTGTCCGGCTCTGAACTATCTCACTTAACCCCTCTTACTACCACAGATCCTTCTTAACCCTTTCACGGATTTATGACGCAGAGGTTGCCAGATTAGCAATAAGAAATAAGAGTTCTCACTCTTATAATTATCTCTCCAAAAGTAGTTTTCTGCCCACAGCTAACTCAAGGACAACTGCAGAGGTTTAAGTAACTAAACTAAAGGTTTCTAAATACCCCTGTTGGTAACAAAGGCTTTAAAGTATCCCCAATAGGCTCAAAATCGCGTCATATGTCGGAGAGGGTTAAATTGCACCAAATTGTCTACATATAGCTAGAATGAAATTTATAAAACGTCGCCGGTACAGAAGGGGTTAAGCTCTTAGAAAGGACCCATACACGTAGGCTACATCTCGATAAAGGACCACTCATGTTAATAATTACTTTTAAGAAATTGGATGACTGTCTCTGGGTAGTCACCGAAATTTGAGCCTGAATCCGGTTACGTAGGGTGTTAAATGAAAGCAGAGTCCATTATTTTTAAGGTTGGATGTTAGAGGGATCTGCCTTGTGTGGGCCAATCGGCTTTCTGCAGACTCTCATTTGTTTATGTTCTTATTATGTATTGTATATGCGAAGATATAATCGTGGTATGTAGTTCAAAATATGTCTTTGGAAGTGATTAATTGGCCAAAACTATGCTATTTCAGGTTAATTTTCTTACATTACAATCTTCAAACAAAATTGCTTCAGTTTTATTATTTATTTCGGTATCACACGAGCGCTTCTTTCCCTTAAGGGGGAAGTGTTTTTTTTTTTTTTTTTTCGCGATTATACTATATATTTATTATTTGTTTAGTTTCCTCCCTAGACCTCCATCAAACTTTAAACAAAACATCCATTAGATCCCTCTTCTAGATTAATTTGTAAATGTTCCGGCCGAAGGGCGGTTCTTCCAACATTACAGGCTCACTTGGTTTAACTTTTACACGGTTTTATGACACTTGGTTTAACTTTCACACAGTTATCTCTATCTATCTATCTGTATATATCTATCTATCTCGTAATTTAACCTTGTCCATTATGACACACACACATACACACAGGGATTTAACTTGATGCAACTTCCGGTCGTTTAGTCCCTTTATGACCACTCGTCCCCCCCCCCCCTTTTCCCCCTATCAGCAACCCCACCCCTTTTCCCCACTTCCATCTCCCCCTCTCATCACCCCACACCCCCCTTAACCCAAGCATTATCCCCTCTCCCTTTCATCTCCCCACTCCCTTCATCTCCCCACTCCCTTCTCCCATACTTCGCTTTCCTCCCCTCTTTTCTCTCCCCTCTCTCTTCCCCTCTCCCATACCTCACCCAACCCCACTCCCCCCGTCATCGGCCCCCTCCCCATATCCCACTTTTTTCCCTGCATCCCGGTACGTCTCTCCTTTCCCCCACTCCCTTCCCTCCATTCCCAGAGAGAGAGAGAGAGGGGGGGGGGGGGGGGGGGTGAAAGGGGTTATAGCTAGTGAAAGAGGCTTGGGGTGGGGGATGCATCATAGCTGCTCTGGCTTCAAGGACACATTTATCCTTTCAATCAGATGACGCCTTTTAAAGTCCATTCTAGTTACCATAACACCGGACGACGATTTTACTCAGAAGAGGGGACAGTGGCTGTTTGTTTGGTCTATTAATTCGTTTATTCATACATATTTTAAGTTTCCTCCCTAGACCTCCATCAAGCTTAGAAAAACACCCCC
This sequence comes from Paralithodes platypus, assembly GCA_032716605.1. Taxonomy (NCBI): domain Eukaryota; kingdom Metazoa; phylum Arthropoda; class Malacostraca; order Decapoda; family Lithodidae; genus Paralithodes; species Paralithodes platypus. Next base: position 31,844,021 of record CM064535.1, read on the forward strand.
TAGACCCCCCTTCAAGATAAATTTGTACATTTTCTGTGGTGGGGTAGGTGGAGGGGTGGGGGGGTCGGTATATGGGGGTCTGTTGTGGGGTAAGTGGGTGGGGGGTCTGTGGTTGAGGAAGGTGGAGGGAGGTCTGTGGTTGGGGAAGGTGTGGGGGGCTCTGTGGTTGAGGAAGGTGGGGGGGGGGGCCTCTGTGGTTGAGGAAGGTGGGGGGGGGGGGCTCTGAGGTTGGGTGGGGGTCTGGTTGGGGGGGGTCTGTGGTTGGGGAAGGTGGGGGGGGGATCTGTGTTGGAAGCATGGAGATAGGAAGGAAGGAAGGAGTTTCAGGCATCGATATGTATTAACCCATTCAGTACCAGGGACAGTACTTACTTTACCGACTGTACATGGCTGGCTTCTGACTGGCACTCGGTCCAGTTTAGTAGGATCCATGGTAGGAAATAAGTAAGGGGGGGGGAGAGGGGGTAGGAAGTAAGAAAGGGGGAGGGGGGGGGGGGGTAGGAAGTAAGAAAGGGAGGTGGGGGTAGTAAGTAAGAAAGGGGGGAGGTGGGGGTAGTAAGTAAGAAAGGGGAGGTGGGGGTAGGCAGTAAGAAAGGGGGGAGGGGGTAGTAGGAGTAAGAAAGGGGGAAGAAAGTAAGAAAGGGGGGAGGGGGTAGGCAAGTAAGAAAGGGGGGGGGGTAGGAAGTAAGAAAGGGGGGAGGGGGTAGAAAGAAAGGGGGGAGGGGTAGAAAGTAAGAAAGGGAGGAGGGGTAGGCAGTAAGAAAGGGGGAGGTGGGTAGGAAGTAAGAAAGGGGGGGTAGGAAGTAAGAAAGGGGGGGGGTAGGAAGTAAGAAAGGGGGGAGGGTAGAAAGTAAGAAAAGGGGGGAGGGGGTAGGAAGTAAGAAAGGGTGGGGGGTAGGAAGTAAGATAGGGGGGAGGGGGTAGGCAGTAAGAAAGGGGGGGGTAGGAATTAAGAAAGGGGGAGGGGGGTAGGAATTAAGAAAGGGAGGGGGGAGGGGGGTAGGAAGTAAGAAAGGGAGGGGGTATGAGTAAGGGGGTTTAAGAAAGGGAGGGGGGGGGGGAGTATCAGGAAGGGTAAACACAAAACAAACAAAAAAGTGGTGAGGGAGACACGTTACCCCCTGATGAACTCCAGATGATGTACGTGTGTGTGTGTGTGTGTTATTATCACTATATGCATCATCATCTTTTCTGTTGTTATCTGGGGGGGGGGGGGGGGGTTGATGGTGATGCGCTGTTATTGTCACCCTTTCTATCTTTCTTCTTTCTATAACCCTTCAAATCAAGCCGATCTCTCCCTCCAAGTGACAGACAGACAAAGAACCCGGGCCGTGACACCTCCGCCACCCGAGATTATATAGATTATATAGACACCCAAACAATAACAATACAATAACAACAGGAAAAGACGTGGTATTGGGAAAGAATGACACGGGAGAGACACTATTGAGAAATAATGACATGACACTGCCTCGGCGTGTCATATGGACAGAACGACATGACACTGCCTTGGCGTGTCATATGGACAGAATGACATGACACTGCCTTGGCATGTCATATGGACAGAATGACATGACACTGCCTCGGCATGTCATATGGACAGAATTACATGACACTGCCTTGGCGTGTCATATGAACAGAATGACATGGCACTACCTCGGCGTGTCATATGGACAGAATGGCATGGCACTGCTTCGATGTGTCATATGGACAGAATGACATAACACTGCCTCGGCGTGTCATGGAAAGAATGACATGACACTGCCTCGGCGTGTCATATGGAAAGAATGACATTACACTGCCTCGACGTGTCATATGAAAAGAATGACATGACACTGCCTCGACGTGTCATATGGAAAGAATGACATGGCACTGCCTCGACGTGTCATATGGAAAGAATGACATGACACTGCCTCGACGTGTCATATGGAAAGAATGACATGGCACTGCCTCGGCGTGTCATATTATGGAAAGAATGACATGACACTGCCTTGGCATGTCATATGGAAAGAATGACATGACACTACTTCGGTGTGTCATATGGCAGGTTTACTTCAATCTAGGACCAATTTTGACATCTAGCGTTATGATTTCTACGGTATTCTGGAGATTCGAGGCATTTTAGAGTGATGTTCTAGAGATTGGGGCATTATTCTAGCGATGTTCAGCTTGTATTTACTATCTAGCGGACGTGATTTGGTTAGCCCTTTGTATTTTGCTTCACCCAAAATTGTATGTAACTCGACGCCTTAAGGGGAGGTTTTTAGTGTTTCCTAGACTTCCATCAAGCTTGAAATTACATCCCCTTGACCCCCTTTCAAGATAAATTTGTAAATTTTTCGGTAGAAAAATGTCCCGGCCGAAGGCCGGTTCCTCTTAAATTACAGGCTCGCTATCGCTCGCCAGGAAAAAATCGACACCTAAATGGCACGAATGGTCTTAAAAGTTACATAAATGGGGTGAAAGTTGTTAAAATTCCTAAACTAATGGGGCGAACGTTTTAAAATCTCAAAAGCAATGGGGCTAAACATGAGGGAGAAAGGGGGTAAAGAAAAAAAATCCCTCGAGTGGAAATCTCCCCTTAACCCAAATGCATGCTAAATAGACCTACAGCAAACAAAGAAATAGGGGGAGATTTCCACCTGGAGGATTTTTTCTGGACCCCTTTCTCCCTCATGTTTAGCCCCATTGTTTTTTAGATTTTAAGACGTTCGCCCCATTAGTTTGGCGATTTTAAGAACCCTCGCCCCATTTCTGTCAATTTTAAGACCATTCGTGACATTTAGGTGTCGATTTTTTCCTGGCGAGTGATAGCGAGCCTGTAATTTAAGGGGAATCGGCCTTCGGCCGAGACATTTTTCTACCGAAAAATGTACAAATTTATCTTGAAAGGGGGTCTAGGGGGAGCAATTTTAAGCTTGATGGAAGTCTAGGGAATCAACTAAAAACCTCCCCTTAACTCAAGTCTCAACACACAAAAAATAGCTAAACAGAATCGCAACATTTAATAAATACAACGCGTTTATCACACACAAATCAATTAAATAAATAAATATATCAACAGTTTAATGAATACAGGCCAACAATTGACCTGTATTTGTATCGAAAAATGTACAAATATATTTTGAAGGAGGGTCTTAGGGGGGTGTTTTTTTTAAGCTTGATGGAGGTCTTGGGAGGAAACTAAAAAAAAAAAAAAAAAAAATCATATACAGTATATATTATAATGAACTAAAAATACTATCCCATCCCCCCTTAACGTCGCTTAATTCCAGGAAACGTTAACGCTTATCAATCGGTGTCGGTGCGAGTATTGGGGGGTGGGGGGGGGAGTGCCATTAAGTGCCATGTCGGGGGGAGCCATTAGTGAGGTGGCACTGTCTCGGGGCATCTTTCTCATCCGGCTGTTTCGTCTTCTTCTTCTTTTATCTTTACTCTCATTTTTTCTCTTGGTATTATTTATTTTTGCTCTCATTTTCTCTTTGTCTAATTTTTCTTTGCTCTCATTTTTCTCTTGGCATTGTTTATCTTTATTCTCCTGTTTTCTTCTTCCTCCACCTCCTCCTCATTCCTCCCCTTGCTGCTCAAGACTCAGCCACCACCTCCTTCCATCCCCCCCCCCCCCCTTGCTGCTCAAGACTCATCCTTCTCCTCCATTACCCCCCCCCCCCCTCCCTTGCTGCTCAAGACTCATCCTCCTCCACTCCCCCCCCCCCCACCCTGCTGCTCAAGACTCAGCCACCACCTCCACCACTACCTCCCCCCCCCCCCCTCTGCTGCTCAAGACTCAGCCGCCACCATCGTCTAGTATCGGGACTATCGACTCTGTAATGGATGACTCGTGTTCCTGAGGCCGAGACCACTCCTTCACCCAGCCTCTTCCTTCATTCCTTCCTTACCTTCTTGGCGGCCTCCTTCGTCATTGTCTCTCCGTCCTTCCTTGGCTTCCTTCGTCATTACCCTCCTTCCTTACTTACCTCCTTAGCCTCTTTCGTCATTGCCTCTCCTTCCTTCCTTACTTCTCCTGCTTTGCCCTCCTTCCTTCCTTCCTTGGCCTCTTTGTCATTGCCTCTCCTTCCTTGGCCCCCTTCGTCATTGTCTCTCCTTCCTTGGCCTCCTTCGTCATTACCTCTCCTTCCTACCTTCCTTCCTTGTCCTCCCTAGTAATTTCTTTCCTTCCTAGTCCTTATTCGTCATTGCCTCTGCTTACTTCTTTGCTTCGTCTTTGCCCTCTTTCTTTATTTCCTTCCTTTCTTGGCCTTCTTCGTCATTGCCTCTCCTTCCTTCCTTACTTCCTTGGCATTCGTCATTGCCCTCCTTCCTTCTTATCTCCTTTTTTCCCCTTCCTTCTTTCCTTCGTTATTTCCCTTCTTCTCTCCTTTAATTCGCCTTCGTTATTTTCCTTCTTTTCTCCTTCCTTCTTCTCTCCCTTAATCCTCCTTCTTTCCTTGTTATCCTTCATTCATTCTCTCCGTAGTACCATCAGCCAATCAGCTCGTAAGTAGCGTTCTGTAGCTCAGAACGTCATAATAAAAGATCGCTAGGTTAACAAAAAATACTAATGAATAACGTTTACAGAAATAAACCATAGACGTATTTTTCCAGCTCAAAAATGGCCTCATCTAGTCAAAAGGTCATTCATCCTTAAAAGAAGAGAAAGCTAAGATGATATAATATGGCCAACACGATTATTAGATGTTTTATATGTTTTTCTTCCTGTGTGTGTTTGTGTGGAGGGAGGGGGGGGGGAATTATCTTGGTTTTTACCTTATGTTATGTTTTGTCACGAGACAGCGTACGCAGGTACGGTAGCGCTAATGCAGATAACGTATTTTTTAGTTAGTTATGCCTACCGTGGTTGCTCAATGCTGTGAGACAGAGAGAGAGAGGGGGGGGGGGGAGTGTAATGTAAGGTTTGAAATTGTGTGTGTGTGACTTCTGGATGTGTCAGTCAAAAAATGAATACAGCAAACTAAAAATAGGGAGATGGGTCAAAACGATAGGACTTATACCGCTCCCCCCACCCACTCCCCCTTCCCCCCACCCACTCCTCTCATTCCTCTCCCCCCTCCCCCACTCCCACTTCTTTCCCCCAACCCCTCCTCTCATTCATCTTCCCCCTTCATACAATCTCCCCCCCAACCCCTTTCTTACTCCCACCTTTGTCACCCCTCTCCATCACTCCTCTCTCTCTCTTTCCCTAATCTGTACACATGGGGGTGACAGAACAATGCTCCTGCCCCCCCCCCCCCCCCCCCCCACAACCGATTGTTTTGTTTGGTAGGGCACGAAGAAAGGGTTCAAGAAAGGGGTTAAAGAGAGGTGTAAGTGGAGGTTAGCGACGGGGTTTGATGAGGTGTAGATTAACTAAAGGGGGGGGGGGGGGTTCTGGCCCCCCTTCTCCCTCATATTTAGCCCCATTAGCTCTGAAATTTTGAGGGCACGCTTTTGTAATTTAGCTCGTCAGTATTAGAGGACGCTTTTATGTCTTTTCAGTATTAGAGGATTCTTCTATAACTTTCTTTTGGATGTCGATCAAGGATGGTGGGGATTATGGTGGAGGGATGTAGGCTATAAAAGACTGGTGAGGGTTGGTGGAGGGGTGTGATAAAAGGGGTGGGGGTGGGGGTGTAGGAGGGTCAAAAGAGCCATCATATATAAAGAAGGAAGGTGGGTGGGGAGAGGACAGGTACGAGAAAGGAGTGGAAGGGTCAGCTGGAGGGAGGAGATGGGGCGAGGATTATAGGAAGGTAGGGGTAGAGGTGTCTCGAGTCGGCCACCCCCAGCAAAATATAGTCTATACCAATTTACTCAGGCCCAATCCCCTTTTTTTTTTTTTTTTTTTTTTTTTTTTTTTTTTGTGGGGGGGGGGGGGGTCCTACAAATAATTCAAAATAAAATTGGGTATGTGCCCGATTATATAGATAGATAGAGTACAAAGGAAATCAAGCAACGACAGATCTAGTGACCCTTCTAGGCGGCTTGTCCTCCAAAACACTGAGGATCAAGTGCGTTGGGAAGGGGGGGGGGTGTGTAATGGTAGATTTGCGGGGGATTCTTCCTAAACGTTTGTAGTACAGATAGATAGAGGTGCGTAGGGGAGGGGGGTGTAATGGTAGATGTGGGGGGACTCTACCTAAACGTTTGTAGTACAGATAGATAGAGGTGCGTAGGGAAGGGGGGGGGGGGGTGTAATGGTAGATGTGGGGGGATTCTACCTAAACGTTTGTAGTACAGAAACTATTAGGACAATCAGAAAAGGGTATACCGTAACGGGGAAAAGTGCCGGTATCAGTCAAATGAGTAACTAGAAGGGCACTTGGTAGAGCACATACCTCTGCCTATGCTGGTTGGTTCTTTTACCATTAAGGGGGGTCACCGGCTTTTGTGTGTCTTTCTCTCATTTTCTCTCTTTCACTGGCTTGTATCCACTCGGCCCCATTCAGCCAACTTTTTTTAGACGTTTATCCCCATCTAGATGTCGATTTCTTCCTGGCGAGCGATAGCGAGCCATCATTGTTTGGAGAAATCCGGCTTTGCCGGAGAAATTTTTCTATCGAAAAATGGACAAATTTAGCTTGCTGTCAAAACAAAAAAATATATATGCTGGCTCGCTACCGCTCACCAGGAAGATAATGACACTTGGATGGGGTAAACGTCTTAAAACAAGCTGAATGGGGCCGAATGGATAAAAGCCAAAGAGAGAGAGAGAGAAAGAGGAAAAAAGCGAGGTGAGCCCCCTTATTATCATAGGCCTATATATATATATTTCTGGATCTGGGTTCCAGGATATGGTCTGGATCGGTTGCTAAAATTAAGGGGAGATTTCCACTTGAGGGATTTTTTTCTTGACTCCTTTCTCCCTCATGTTTAGCCCCATTGGTTTTCTAAATGTTAAGACGTTTGCCTCATTATTTTGATGATTTTAAGAACTTTCAACCCATTTCTGTCAATTTTAAGACGTTTCGTGCAATTTAGGTGTCGATTTTATCCTGGCGAGCGATAGCGAGCCTGCAATTTAAGAGGAACCTGCTTTCAGCCGGGACATTTTTCTACCGAAAAATGTACACATTTATCTTGAAAGGGGCTCAAGGGGGTGTAATCTTAAGCTTGATGGATATCTAGGGACCAAACTAAAAACCTCCCCTTAATAACTTCTTCTTTTGCCACATATCTTACTTGCCCACCAAATGTTGTGAGAAACGGTTTAGAACTGTATGCGATATCTTTGTTTACAGACAGACAAACAAACGGAGGCAAATACACAACCGCTATTCAATTTCGTTGGCGGAGGTAGCAAAACCCCAACCTAAAGCCGCTGTCACACGAGCGATTTTTCCGTCAATTTTCCATTTCATGAGCAAGTTTTTTCTCGTTATATTTCGGGAGTTTTTTGCACTGATATCGGTAACTAGACTGAAAGAAGATTATGTTAGGCGGTCGAATTCTGATAAAGTGTATTTTTTTTAAAGCTGCCAGACTATAATTGCCCGTAAAAATTGCTCTAAAAACGGCTCCTGTGACTCCGGCTTATCCAAACCAAATTTTGGGAGGTTCACCTACTGTAATGATAGTAATTTAAGGCGGTGTCACACGAGCGATTTTTCCGTCAATTGTTACGGGCAATTGTTGTATGGTAGCTTCAAAATACAAGTTCCATAAGAATTAACCTACCTAACATAATCTAACTTAGATCTAGTGTACGATTCCAATGCAAAAATATCCCTAAATATCACCAGAAAAAACTTGCTCATGGAAAATTGACGGAAAAAGCGCTCGTGTGACAGCGGCTTAACTAACTGAAGAGATTGGGGAGGTGATAGAGGTGGAGGAAGAGTACGTGGAGGTGTGTGTGTGTGTGTGTGTGTGTGTGTGTGGAGGGGGATGTAGGTAGAGTGTGTGAGGGGGGGGGCCGTCAGTAGAGGGTGTGTAAGAAGGGAGGGGGCCGTAGGTTGATGGCATGATAGAAGGTGTGGGAGGGGCCGTAAGCAGAGTGTGGGGATAGTAGTGGGGGGGGGGGGGGGGCTGAGGTGTGTCGGGACGGGGCGTAGGTAGAGGATGTGTAGAGGGGGGGGGGGGGGCCGGCGGCGTTGGTACAAGGAGTAAGAAGCCATGCGTAGGTAGGTAGCTGGGTAAGGGGGGGGGGGGGGGGTCAGGAGATGTCAAGGTTGAAGGAAAGAGAGACGGACTATATAGGGAAGGTGTTGAAATCCGTCTTCTGTCTCCCCCCTCCCTTGACCACCACCACCACCACCACCGCTGCTGCCCATCACCCATCACCGTGATTACTATCCTCTGTACGGGGCGTACTGCTTTAGGTAGCTCCAACGAACTTGACACAAATCTTGATCCCTGACCTCTTTGTAATTCCTAGACCCCCTTTGAAGATAAATGTGTACATTTTTGGTAGAAACAATTTCCGGCCAAAGGCCGATTCTTCTTATATTATAGGCTCGCTATCGCTCGCCTGGAAGAAATTGACACCTAAATGGCACGAAAGGTCTTAAAATTGACAGGAATGGGGCGAATGTTCATAAAATCGTAAAACTAATGAGGCGAATGTTCTTAAAATCTCAAAAGCAAATGGGCAATCAGAGAAAGGGGTCCGGAAAAAAAATTGCTCAAGTGGCAATCTCCCCTTAACGTGACTGTGTACAAGCAAGCAGGAGGGAGAAAACATCGCACTATCTAAGCATTAATTCATCGTTTCGAGTAAGATATACAAACGTGTTCCAATCTTTACACATCCTATTCAACATCTGACAGAAATTAATACAACACACAGCAACCAAACGTAATGACAGCGGAGACATGACTTACTTGATGTGACTGTACGGTGGCGCGAATAAGTCACGTCTCAGCTGTCATTACCTTTGGCTCGCTCTGTGCTGTATTAATGTCTGTCAGATGTTGAATAGAGTAGGTAAGTTTAGGAACATGTTGGTATAATCTCACTCAGAAAGAAGAAATCATGTGTAAATATTGCTGGTACCAATTATTGATCAAAACATAATTGGTGCCGAGACATGACTTAATTGACCAACCGTACACGTAAGGAGAAAGCGGATCGCCTGTCTACCCTACCGCGGAGATCGTGCCAAAATAACATTGTTTGTTGTCTTGGGGTATAAGCCGTCCGCAAGAAAAGGCATAACGGCGGTGATGATGACTTTACGATAGGCTGTGTAAGGTGACCAGAGCTAGAGGGGGTGGAGAAATAACACAGTCTACCAGCCGACCCTTTGAATACATCGGTCACACACACACACACACACACACACACACACACACACACACACACACACACACACACACACACACACACACACACACACACACACACACACACACACACACACACACACAGAGATTTACATATATTTACATAGATTTACATAGATTTACATAGATACACTGGCCACACAGATCTTACGATCCCTACGAGGTGACCAGGACTTAATCCTAATAGAGATAGCAACCCTAAGAGAAAGTGGAAGGAAAGGATAGCAAAGATGAAGGCTCTCTCCCCACCCTCCGGCAATATGCCGTACATGAAAATAGTTAGAAGTGAATAACTTTGCAGGGCTTGGAAATCGCCTGAAGGAATTTATAGTATAGTTAGAAATGGAAAGGAAAAAGGCATGCACACCTTCACTTTTTTTTTTTTTTTTTTTTTTCCCCTCTTCCAACTGAAAACGTTTTCATTTCCGCCAGGTTCTCTTATCAGTGATCAGCTTCTACTGCAGACCAACTTTTCTGTGATATGTGTCTAACCTTTTTTTAAATGTGTATATCGAGTCACTGTCAATAACTTCATTAGGGAGCTTATTCCACTCATTAATAATACTGTGGGTGAAGAAATTTTTAGTTATGTCTAGGTTCGCTTTCCTGCCTGTTAGTTTTAATTTGTTTCCTCTTGTGGAACCTTCTTTGGCTATCTTAAATAGATTATTAGAATTTACGTTACTAAAGCCTTTTAGTATCTTAAAACACTCTATCAGCTGTCCCCTTATTCTCCGTTTCTTAAGCGGAAACAGGTCGAGTTCTCTTAATCTCTCATTGTATGGCTTATTTCTAAGGGAAGGGATTAACTTTGTTGCTCTACGCTGAACGGATTCTAGTTTCTCTATGTCTTTTTTTAAGTAGGGAGACCAAAACTGCACAGCATACTCCAGATGTGGCCTCACAATACTTTTATATAGTGGTACAACTATGTCTTTACTATGACAATGAAAATTTCTTTTAATGAAACCTAGCGCTCTATTTGCTTTGTTAGATGCTGCGGTGCATTGGCTTGTAGATTTTAGATTTTCATTGATAAGCACTCCTAGGTCTTTTATCTGTGATACGCTCTTTATCTTTTCTCCATTCATATGGTATTCGTATTTGTTGTTTCGGGAGCCTATTTGTAGTATCAGGCATTTGTTTACGTTAAAGGGCATCTGCCAATTTTCTGACCACTCTGATATCTTGTTTAAATCTGATTGCAGGCTACTTCTATCGCTTTCTGATATTATTGCATTTCCTATTTTAGTGTCATCGGCGAATTTGGAAATTATGTTATTAATGCCGTTGTCTAAATCATTAATATATATTATGAATAATAATGGGCCCAGAACTGAACCCTGTGGGACTCCACTAGTCACCGGAGTCCATTCTGATTCCACTCCATTAATAATTACTCTCTGTTTTCTTTCGCTTAACCAATTCCTTATCCAATTCCTTATCCAATGTGGAGAGAGAGAGAGAGAGCGCGCTAAGCGAGAAAGACAGAAGGAGAAGGAAAGAGCGCAGCGCGGGATTAATGAAGTCAAAGGGTCGGCTGGCGGACCGACCTTACGTTGGATAGGCTGTTTAACACTTGGGCGCTGGGCTAGTGACGTCAGCATTACGTCACACATTTACGCCATCGGTATGTGACCTGACCAATACCAAGGCTACCTCAACCAGAGGTGGCCTTGGTATTGGTCAGGTCACAGACAGATGGGCCAAATGTATGACGTAGTGCTGACGTCACTAGCCCAGCGCACAGGCCTTGTGTAATATACAAGGCCTGTGCCTTGTAGAGGGCCGTGTTTTTAACCCTTTCACGCACGCGTGGACGCAGGGGTTGCCGATTAGCAATCAGAAATAGAGTTCTCTTAGTCTTATAATTACGGTACATTTCCAAAATTAGTTTGCCTTGTGTGGGCCAATCGGCTTTCTGCAGGCTCCCATTGTCTGATGTTCTTAAAATAAAGGTAGATATGCACATGGGGGAGATAGGTTGGGTGTAAGAGGGATCTGCCGTGCATTGGTCAATCGGCATTCTGAAGACTCCCATATTCTTATGTTCTTATGTTCATTATAGCAGACTGTAAGAACGCACAGTGTGGGAGTATGTAGTCCCGTAGTTATCTTTGACGTATACTATTATATAATTATTATATACTATTATATCATTATTATATATTTTTGTTCACCAACCAACTTTACTTCTAAACTCAATTAATGAAATCAACAAATACATGTGGCACTTCAAGGACTCGAACCTAGGATACTCACATCGAAATTCCGCGCACTTGTGCATTACGCTATCAAGACAGTTATTATTATATATATACAGTATATACAGTATATATATATATATATATATATATATATATATATATATATATTATACATACAAGTTTTTACCGATCGGCACCTCTGCTTCAAGTCGTCGAGTATTGGACAAGACGATTTTGCATATATCATCACTACCTTAGGAAGGGGGGGGGGGGGGATTTACATATGGTCGGCAGTTGAGAGGAGGGGGTGGACGACGGATGGGGGGGGGGGGCAAGATATGGGGAAGGAAGAAGAGAGAAAGGGGGGAGGGGGGGGGGGTCGGGGTATACTGGCCATCTTACGTTTAGGTACAGTGACGTATATATATTCTTCCTTCTAGTTCGACGGTCCTTAGACGTTTAGTAAGGACCTCTAGCGGAAAGAGAGAGAGTGAGGGAGAAGGAAGGAAAACGAGGGAGAGAGAAAGAGTGAGGGAGGGTGGAAGGAGAGAGAGAAGGAATACAAAGGAGAACAAACTGCACAGACCTATTGGTCCTTACGGGGCAGTTTGGATATCTAAAACTATTAATCTGTTGACTGTAGAGAGTGAGAGAGAAAGAGAGAGAAAGCGAGAGAGAAAAAGAGTGAGAGAGAGCGAGAGAGAAGGAAGGAGAGTGTGAGAGAAAGAGTGAAGGAGATGGAAAGAGAGAGAGAGAGAGAGGAGAATGAGGGAGAGAGAGATAGAGATTTATATAGATACACTGACCACACAGACCTTACAAAGGAGTACAAAGGAAATCAAGCAACAACAGGTATAGTGACCCTTCTAGGCTGCTTGTCCTCCAAAACACTGAGGATCAAGTGTCCAAACAGTGGTTTAGAGTGGGTAAGGGAACATTGGAAAGGGAACTAATGTCCGTGGCAGGATTAGGAAATTAGTAGGGGACAGATGGGTTAGTAACTGAGGGGAGGATACAATAAAGTTATTCATTTACAAACGCAGTCAGTCGCGGGTTTGATGCGAGATATTTGTCTAGGCGAAGTTTAAATGAATCAACGGTGCTGCAGTCTATGACGATCCCAGCGAGGTGGTCAGGACTTAATTATAGTAGAGATAGCTAACCCGAGAGCAAGGTTCACTGGAAGGAAAGGATAGCAAAGAAGAGAGAGCGAGAGGGATGAAGGAGCCTAGTGTTTTCCTGTTTCATTTTAGCCCGCCCCCTGGTCACTATACGATCGATGGCAATGAATAAAAGAACGACTTGGAAATATGGCAGGGATCCTCAATATTTGGGGAAGGGGGAGGGGGGGGGGGGGTTGTTACCTACTGAGATGGTGCAGTTACTCATAAAACACCTATTGATATGGTGTAGTTACTCATAAAACACCTATTGATATGGTGTAGTTACTCATAAAAACACCTATTGATATGGTGTAGTTACTCATAAAACACCTATTGATATGGTGTAGTTACTCATAAAAACACCTATTGATATGGTGTAGTTACTCATATGGTTCAGTTACTCATAAAAAAACCCTACTGAGATGGTCCAGTTACTCATAAAACACCTATTGATATGGTGTAGTTACTCATAAAACACCTATTGATATGGTGTAGTTACTCATATGGTTCAGTTACTCATAAAAAACCCTACTGAGATGGTGCTGTTACTCATAAAACACCTATTGATATGGTGTAGTTACTCATATGGTTCAGTTACTCATAAAACACCTATTGCTATGGTGTAGTTACTCATGGTTCAGTTACTCATAAAAACCTACCGAGATGGTGCTGTTACTCAAAAAACTAAAACACCTATTGATATGGTGTAGTTACTCATAAAAACACCTATTGATATGGTGTAGTTACTCATATGGTGCAGCTACTCATAAAGACACCTACTGCTATGGTGCAGTTACTCATAAACACACCTACTGAGATGGTGCAGTTACTCATAAAATCACGTGGCCAGCGATAGCCAGCCTGTAATTATATTTTTTCACCAACCAAATTAACTTATAAACTTAATTAATGAAATCAACACATACATGTGGCACTCCAAGGATTCGAACCTAGGACACTCACACCGAAATTCCGCGCACTTACGCATTACGGTACGCTATCAAGACAGATTTTTAAGACGGTTTTTTTAAGACGAATCAGGATTTTTTTTTATAAAAAAATTACACATTTATCTTGAAGGAGGGTCTTGGGCGGGTGTTTTATAAGCTTGATGGAGGACTAGAGAGGAAACTAAAGAAATATAATAAAACTAGAGAGGAAACTGAAGAAATATAATAAAACTAGAGAGGAAACTGAAGAAATATAATAAAACTAGAGAGGAAACTGAAGAAATATAATAAAACTAGAGAGGAAACTGAAGAAATATAATAAAACTATGCATAAATGAGCTGGGTGGATGAGACTCGTTAGTCTTGGTAGGCAACTCATCTAGGGGAGACAACCTTATACAAATCCGGGTGGATGAGACTCGTCAGCCTTGGTTGGCAACCTGTCTAGGGGAGTAAACCTGATACAAATCCGTACTGCTTACCTAAGGGTAAGGCAGGTTAGTGGATGGATTAGCCGAACACCACTGTAGAAAATTGGTGCTAACAAGAAAGTCGGACGGATCCTAAATTGAGTGGTCAATCCTGTAAGTCCTTCACTAAACTGGCTCGGGTTGTCCCTCTCACAGGGAATAAGTCCGCTTGGGGGCATTCTGTGTATGGCCACCCTCGTAAGGGGAGTAAGGCGTCCGGCAATAGATAGATAGATAGATAAATGAGCAAATAAATACACCCCTCCCCCCCTCCACAATCTTTCTATTCATCCAACGTTTGTATTCCTGCTAAACTTCCTTATAACCTGAAACTCGTAAGGGGTAAATTGCCCCATCTGTCTGTGAAGAAAATATTGGGGCCAATAGGGAGGGAGAGAGATAGAGAGCGGGGGTGTGTGTGTGTGTGTGTGTGTGGGGGGGGGGGGGGCGGTCAGTGGATCCTATAATACCCTTACAGAAAACCAAGACTTCCTCCATCCCTCATAGTGCTGTGTTTCCTTCTCTACCTCACACACCTTTAGTATTTTTGTTTATATACAGTACCGTATATGTATATAAATTATATATATTTAGTCCCATTAGTTTTCGGATTTTAAGACGTTTGTTCCATTACTTTGACGATTTATGACCTGTCTCCCTTTGTCAATATAATATTATGATCCTTTCGTGCCATTTACTGTAGGTGTCGACTTTTTCCTGGCGAGCGATAGTGACCCTGTAATTTTAGGAGGAAATGGCCTTCGACCGGGACATATTCTACTGAAAATGTAAAAAATTATCTTGAAGGGCGTTTTTTTTTTTTTTTTTTGGTGTTTTTTTTAAAGCTTTTTGGAGGTTTAGCAAGGTTACTATAAAATATATTTAGTAATATACCAAAAAGTAAGCACTACCCCCCCCCCCCCCTCCCTGAAAAGCTGTCAGAAGAAACGTGGATTAAACATTTAGATGGTTTACCCCAGCCAGTACCGGTGACGTCCTTTTCATTATATTCTGACAACTGGTAGACGATTTTATTCAACTTAGGGAAGGACCTCTTATCAAATAAAACACTACAGACTATCTGGCATATTCCTTTTATCTACCATACATCCTTCCTAAACTTCTCAAAATCGTCTAAATGTAAGTGAAATAAAAAGAAAATTACGTCACAGGTACTGAAAGCATTAAAAGGGGATGGTTCACTTTTTGGCCGATTTTTGCATGTATTCATTATGTTTCTAGTTTCCTCCCTAGACCTCTTTATCAAATAAAAAAACAAAAACATCCATTAGATCCCCCTTCTAGATTAATTTGTACATTTTTCGGTAGACAAAATTTCCGGCCAAAGGTCGGTTCTTCCAACATTACAGGCTCACTATCGTTCGCCAGGGAAAAAATCGACACCTAAATAGCACAAAAGGTCTACGGTAAGGTCAAAAGGTTGACGACGAAATTTGGCGAAAGGTCTTAAAATCGACTAACTAATGGGGCAAACATCTTAACATCTGAAAACTATTGGGGCTAAACATGAGGGGAAAAGCGGTCCAGATAACCGGCCCATCTCCCCTTAAGGCTACTTCTAAAAAAATATCAGCTCGATTGTTCAAGTCGTTTTGAGTTCGGAATGATTTGGGTCGGGATTTCTGAACTTATGATATTGTTTGACGAAATGTTGAAAAGATGATGATGATGATGATGATGATGATGATGATGATGATTAGCCTTGTAGTAGTAGTAGTAGTAGTAGTAGTGCTGTATGATTATTATTATTATTATTATTATTATTATTATTATTATTATTATTATTATTATTATTATTATTATGGTACGTATAAAGCCCAAGTTATTAAAGTACCATACATGTTGCAAGTATGAGGTAGCTAGTTGCAAGGATTGTGGTAGCGTCTACGTGCACTAACCTCACCAGTGTATCACCACATACACATACACACACACACACATGCACATGCATCATTATTGTATTTATTTGTTTTGTTTGTAAACTGAGCTTACCATCCTCATATCTGTACATCTCATGTTCATCCACTAAATTGTAAAATGTGTATTTTCAGCTCATGAGGCTGCCATTCTTTAATAAACCGTTTATTATTATTATTATTATTATACACCCACCCACACACGCACATACATACACACGCACATACACACGCACATACATACACACACACACAGATACACACAGACAGACACACACACACATACACACACACAAACACGACACACACACATACATACATACACACACACATGCATACACATACACTCACAGGGGGTTCAATTCTTGGCCGGGCGGAGACAAATTGGGCTTGTCTCCTTTCATGTGTTAGCCTCAGTTCACCTAGCTGTAAATAGGTACCTGGAATAAGTGGACGACGTTGTGACGTCCCATCTGGGGTTGGCAAAAATGGTACAAGGCGAGATGGGTATCATATGGTTCACCTAAGCTGATGGCTACCTAAAGCCTTCGGGCGAGACGGTACCGTCTATAGTGAGAATGGTACCATACAGATCCACCCTAAGCCTTCGTTTCCGATGTCGCCAATTGGCTAAAATACAGACTACACACACATCCACAGCCATTCCAACGATACATATAACACCTACACATATAGGAGGCGGGAAATAACGAGCATGCTCACTCCCGCAATACAACTAGAGTAAGTACAACTAGAGTACATACATACACATACACATACACACACACACACATACATACACACACATACATACACACACATACATACATACATACATACATACATACATACACACACCCACATATACACACACACACACACACATACATACATACATACACACACCCACATATACACACACACACACTCTGCCGACACACAAAGAACGATATGGAAATTACTGGGGGGCGGCGCCCTTTGAAGCGGTGTGGTGCGTTCCCTCGACACCCCGTGCTGTTAGCCGAGTTAGCTGACGCCCCCCCCCCCCCCCCTTCCTCTCTCTCTCTCTCTCTCTCTCTCTCTCTCGCAGACTACGAGGTCAGCTCATTAATTTTTTTTGTTAAATACCTAATGGGTTTGACAATGGATTATAGAAAATGTTTAGCCTCAATAAGAATTCAACACACAACCATGGCTGGAAGTTAGAATTGAAAGGGTTCAGCACTAGTATTTGTGGAAACTTGTCACGTAGCCTGTAAGATCTGTTCTACCTGGATCAAACTTCCCTCCGAAATTGTAAACAGTTCTTCAGTAGAAAAGTTCAAGAAGAGAGTAGATAGTATTTTGCACACTTTGTAATGAGTGTAGTGCACTAAACAGTCTCTCTCCTTCCACTTCGAGTATAAGAACATAAGAACATAAGAAAATGGGAGTCTGCAGAAAGCCGATTGGCCTAAGCAAGGCAGATCCCTATCCCACACAACCCCAATTACAAAGCCCAATTATAGGCTCAACACTCTAATACCCTGAGGATCATCTTACCAAAACGGTTAGAGATTAACGCAGGATTACGGGGGTCTGCATAGCGCTGATTGGCCCAACCCGGCTGATCCCCCTTCACACCCAACTCTTCTCGTCCATATGCTTATCCAATTTTATCTTAAAGCTCCCTACCGTTTTTAATCCCACTATAGCACTTGGTAGTCCATTCCACCCATCTACAACTCTGTTACCAAACCAATATTTGCCTATATCTTTTCTGAAACGAAATTTATCTAATTTGAAACCATTGGTACGAGTTCTTTCGCTATCACTGAGCTTTAGTACATTTGTCATGTCCTCTCTAACTCTGCGTCTCTCTAACGAATGTAAGCCTAAGTTCTTCAACCGTCTCTCTAACGAATGTAAGCCTAAGTTCTTCAACCTTTCTTTATACGGAAGATTTCTAATATTATGGATAATTTTTGTCATTCTACGTTGTACTCTCTCCAATGAATCTATGTCCATTCTGTAATAAGGACACCAAAATTGAACAGCATAATCCATATGGGGTCTCACTAATGACAAGTAAAGTTTTAAGATAACATCAGCAGTTCTGTTACTCACACTCCTAGAGATGAACCCGAGAATACTGTTTGCCTTGTTTCGAACGCTTATACACTGTTTTCTAGGCTTCAAATCATTGTTAACAAACACACCTAGATCTTTCTCACAATTCGAGTTTTCTAATTCCATATTAACTAGTTTATATTTAACATTTGTATGCATCTTCCTATCTTTAATACCTTGCATTTGTCAATGTTAAACTTCATCTGCCAATTTACTGACCATTCGTGTAAGGTATCTAGATCCCTTTGGAGGCACTCTATATCTCTATCTGAATCAATTGTTCTCCCCATTTTGGTATCGTCTGCAAATTTACTTATCCTACTAGTTATACCTAAATCAAGGTCATTTATGTATATAACAAACAACAGAGGACCTAATACAGATCCCTGGGGGACACCACTTTTGACTGCTCCCCATTCTGACTTCGTACCATTTATGCTGACTCTCTGCTTCCTACCAATTAGCCATGACCTAATCCATCCCAACAACGCCCCACCTATTCCATGCGCCTCAACCTTTCTCATCAATCTCTCATGGGGGACTCTGTCGAAAGCTTTACTGAAATCTAAATATATTATATCATATGACTTGTCATTATCTACTGCTTCATATACCTCTGAGAAAAAACTAAGCAAATTAGTAAGGCAAGAACGTCCCTGAGTGAATCTATGCTGAGAAGAATTTATCAAATTAAATGTATCTAAGTGGTTTCTAATTTTACTAGCAATAATTGACTCTAGTAGCTTTCCTATGATTGATGTAAGACTAATGGGACGGTAATTGGATGCTATTGATTTGTCACCTTTTTTGAAGATCGGAACTACGTTTGCAAGCTTCCAAGCTTCTGGAACTATACCTGTCTCTAATGACTTGTTAAATAGAAATGTTAATGGGTAACTTAACTCATCCCTACATTCTTTTAATAACAGTATCTCCCCGGAGTGGATCGCAAGGTCTCTGAGATACTAACTATTCATTGTAACAACTTGTAACACATACACACACGCATACACATACAGACACACACACAAATACACACACACACACACACACACACACATACAGACACACACACACAAACATACACACACACACACACACACACACACACACACACACACACACACACACACACACACACACACACACACACACACACACACACACACACACACACACACACACACACACACACACACACACACACACACACACACACACACACACACACACACACACACACCGCTGGAGGGCTCTTAGACTGCCAACCACTGTGCCTCTCTCTCGTGCCATCTCCATTCATGTTCCTCTGTGTCTCCCATCTCCCCTCTGGCGTATAGTTGGAAACAGATATACGAGGTACACTAGTAACACTATACCCAACGATGCTCATAATGCAACTTAAGGGAGCCCACCTCTCTTTCTCTCCCTCTATCTTTGGCTTGTATCCATTCGGCCCCATTCAGCCTATTGTTTTAAGACGATTACCCCCATTCAGGTGTCAATATTTTCCTGGCGAGCGGGAGGGAGCCAGCATATATATATTTTTGTTGTGACAGCAAGCTAAATTTTTACATTTTTCGATAGAAAAATTTCTCCGGCGAAGCCGGATTTCTCCATACAATGCTGGCTCGCTATCGCTCGCCAGGAAAAAATCGATACCTAGATGGGGATAAACGTCTTAAAACAGTTGGCTGAATGGGGCCGAATGGATAAAGCCAGGGAAAGAGAGAAAAGGAGAGAAATAAAAAAAAAAAAGCCTGTGACCCCCCTTAACCTAACTTAACTTAACTTAACTTTACTAACCTAACCTAACCTAATAACTGTTATCTATTCATGTTCCTCTGTGTCTCCCATCTCCCCTCTGGCGTATAGTTGCGAACAGATATACAGATAGACATTAACCCTTTCAAGCTCCAATACGCGCTTCTGTTCTGTTTTCTGGCTACTATTAGACGATTTTATTCAGATTAGTAACGGTATATGGAAGTCAAAGAGTTGATTGAAATAGTATTTACTGTTTTAATACCCACAGATAAGAACATAAGAAAATGGGAGTCTGCAAACAGCCGATCGGCCCATACAAGGCAGATCCCTGTCACCAACCCCAATTACAAGGCCCAATTATAGACCCATCTCACTAATACCTTGAGTACTGACCCCACCAAAACGGTCAGAGATTAACACAAGATTACGGGGGTCTGCTGAGCCCCGATTGGCCCACACCTGCTAGATCCCCCTCATACCCAACCCATTTCGTCCATATGCCTATCTAATTGTATCTTAAAGCTCCCTATCGTTCTTGATCCCACTATATCACTTGGTAGCCTATTCCACCCATCTACAACTCTGTTACCAAACCAATATTTGCCTATACCTTTTCTGAAACGAAATTTATCTAATTTGAAACCATGTGTACGAATTATTTCGCTATCACTGAGCTTTAGTACATTTTTCATGTCTCCTTTATTAATTCCACTAACCCACTTGAATACCTCTTATCATGTCACCTCTAACTCTGCGTCTCTCTAACGAATGTAAGCCTAATTTCTTCAACCTTTCTTCATACGGAAAATTTCTAATATTATGGATCATTTTTGTCATTCTACGTTGTACTCTCTCCAATGAATCTATGTCCATTCTGTAATAAGGACACCAAAATTGAACAGCATAATCCATATGGGGTCTCACTAATGACAAGTAAAATTTTAAGATAACATCAGCAGTTCTGTTACTCACACTCCTAGATATGAACCCGAGAATCCTATTTGCCTTGTTACGAACGCTTATACATTGTTTTCTAGGCTTCAAATCATTGCTAACAAACACACCTAGATCTTTCTCACAGTCTGAGTTTTCTAATACTTTCCTAAGCTGCATAAAATCTTCTAATGATAGCCAACATAAACTGCTAAAACGCGTCAGAGCTTCAAAGGGTTAATAACGCTACCCAACGATGCTATGTAATGCAACCTAACCCAACCACACCTAACCTATGCCAAGCTAACTTATTTGCCCCTCCCTAGTCCTCTATCAAGCTTTATAAAAACAAAATTATAAATACAAAAATAAATAAAAATGAATGAATACAACTAACACCCCCTTCAAGATAAATTTGTAATTTTTTCGGTAGCAAAATGTTCAGGGCCGGTTCCTCCTAAATTATTTTATAGGCTCGTTATCGCTCGCCAGGAAGACCTCGACACCGAAATAGCACGAATGGTTTTAACTCTTTCACGCTTTTATGACGCAGAGTTGCCAGATTAGCAATAAGAAATAAAGAGTTATCTCACTCTTATAATTACCTCTCCAAAATTAATTTTCTGCCCACAGCTAACTCAAAGACAACTGCAGAGGTTGAAGTAACTAAACTAAAGGTTTCTGAATACCCCTGATGGTAACAAAGGCTTTAAAGTATCCCTAATAGGCTCAAAATTGCTTCATAAGCGTGAAAGGGTTAATATTAGTTGTGAAATGGGATAGATTGCCATAGTCATGGGGTGAACCTCTTGAACTATTAAAAATAATGGAGCTAAACATGAGGGAGAAGGAGGGGGGGGGGGTCCGAAAATCTCTAAACCCCCTAAGTGTCCCACGTTTAACACCCTGTAAATCACATGTTCTCGCCTCCCCTCCGTAGCCTACCCCTCCGTGCATAAAGCCGTTGTGACACGAGCGATTTTTCCGTCAATTTTCCATGAGCAAGTTTTTTCTCGTTATATTTCGGGACTTTTTCGCACTGGTATCGGTAACTAGACTGAAGGTAGAGTATGTTAGGCGGTTGAATTCTGATCACGTGTAATTTTTGAAGCTGCCAGACCATAATTGCCCGTAAAAATTGCTCGAAAAAGGGCTCGTGTGACTCCGGCTTTAGTGTTGCCAAATTCGCTACTTCCCCGCTAGAACTAAAGGAATTTGCTTATTAGATCTAGACTCGAGAGGGACATTTTTACATCTAGCGACATGAATTCTAGCGATATTCTGGAGATTTGAGCCATTTTAGAGTGATATTCATGAGTAGCGGTAACATCTTTTCTATTACATTCTGGCAATTATTTGACGATTTTTATTCAGCTTAGGAAGAACGTCTACCCATTAAAAGGCTACCATTAATCCGTGTTCTTACCATATCCTTCCTAAGCTTAATAAAATCATCTATATGTAGCTGAAATCTAATACAAAAAGACGTCACCGGTACAGGTGTTCTTGCCTCCAGTCCGTAGCATACGAGGGCTATGCTTCTTCTATTATCTCTAGGCCTATGTTTCTATTGTGTTTGTTTCCCTATCTGAGATCTCTTAGGGCCGTCACGTGACACCTGTGTAGTCAACGGCATCGGTCCCGCGCTCCAGAGAGAGACAGGGATCTGCCTTGCTTAGGCCAATCGGCTTTCTGCAGACTCCCATTTTCTTATGTTCTTAAAATAAGCGGGAGAGAAAGACAGAAGGAGAAGGAAGAGAAGGAAAGACCGCGGCCAGGCCTGTGCTCTGGGCTAGTGACGTCAGCACTAAGTCACACACTTAGGTCATCGGTCTGTTTACCTGACAGGTCAACCAGAGGTCAGGTCACAGACCGATGGCCTAAGTGTGTGACGTTTGTGCTGACGTCACTATCCCAGCGCACAGGTGTATATGAAGGCCGTGGCGCGGCGCAGGATCTCTGCCGTCATAGGGTCGACCCGGCTGTAGACTGGCGTAACCAACCCTTTCCTCTCATGCGTATACTTCTTCTACCCTCTCCTTATCTCCCCTATACTGTATAATGGTGCTTCTGACGTGAGTGTTCTGGGTATTGCTACATATCGTTATCTTCTGCTCTCCCCTATATAATGGTGCTTCTGACGTGGTTGCTCTGGGTATTGCTGTATTTTGATTATCTTCAACCTTCTTATGTGTCCTATTTAATACTGCCTCTGACGTGCCTACTCTGTGTATTGCTATATATTGTTATCTTCTTCAATATTCGTAACTGTCCTATATAATGCTGCTCTGTGAATTGCTATATTTTGTTTATATTTTTCCTTCTTATCTGTCCCATATAATACTGCTTCTGACGTTCCTATTCTGTATATTAGATTTGATCACATTAAACTAAATCTGGTTTGATAAATTAAGTGTTGTTAGACAAAAGGGTAAACTCATAGTGTATACTCACCTTTAAACTACATGATATTAATAAATCTAGACCCAGGTGTGTGTCTCCGGAACTGTACTGCATCTCTCATGTTTTTTTTTTCTCTGTCTGTCATCTCTATAATGCATCGGTTTGTCTCCGTGTGTGTCGTTCTCTGCCCTTCTTGTATCTCTCTCTGTCACCACCGTCAAGTCGATAAGAATACTCGGTTTGATTTTGTCCTACCTTTAAAATGCCATTTTTTTGTATGGACATATTTTTGTACTTTGTATCTATAGCAGTAACATTCTTAACCCCTTCAGCACCACTACCACCACTCCTTCCACACCAACCAACACCCCTACCACCACACCTTTCACCCCTACCACCACTCCTTCCACCCCTACCACCACTCCTTCCACCCCTACCACACCAACCAACACCTCTTACCACCACACCTTCCACACCAATCAACACCCCTAACACCACTCCTTCCACACCAACCAACACCTCTACCACCACCCCTACAACCACTCCTTCAGCACTCCTACCACCACTCCTTCCACACCAACCAGCACCTCTACCACCACACCTTCCACCCCTACCACCACTCCTTCAGAACCCCTACCACAACTCCTTCCACACCAACCAACACCCCTACAACCACTCCTTCAGCACTCCTACCACCACTCCTTCCACACCATACCTCCCCTACCACCACACCTTATCACCCATACCACCACGATCCCCACCCTACCACCACTCCATCCACCACTACCACTACTCCTTACACCCCTACCACCACCTTACCCTTAAACCCCTCCTATCACCCCTACCACCATATATCATAAACAGCGGCTCCCCCAGGTTCCCACTCAGCAGGTAGTGTAATATATGGACCGATATTCCATAAGAAGTTAATTACCACTCTTTCGACTCTTAACAAGGGTGGAACAGATGGGTGTCGGGAAGTCTCTTTGTGCGCTTAGTTAACTTAATTTATCTATTAGGTGTGGGTTTTTTTGTTCGTTTTTTTGTTATGGTTGTGTTTTGTGGATTTTACATTAATCATTGTACCTCAGTGAAGACTATTCCTTATTGTTTTATCATCACTGTACATTCCCATTATATATACATTATAAATAAATATATATATATAAATATATATATATATAATTATATACCGGTATATATATATATATATATATATATATATATATATATATATATATATATATATATATACGGTATATATATATATATATATATATATATATATATATATATATATATATATATATATATATATATATATATATATTTTATATATATTTATTGTACAGTATATACCGTATATTATAAAGTACTGTGCATCTCGCTTTCATTTTTCACATTCACTCACTCTCTCTCACTCATTCACTCTTACTCCCTCCATACGCACTCACTCACTCCCCCCCCCCCCCCCCCCAACACACACACACACACTCTCTCTCTCTCTCTGGTGGTGGTGGTGGTGGTGGTCAGTGAAGAAGGAAGGGCCTGATGGTTTTATGATGACCCCCAGCCGTGGACGTCGCCTCCCCTCATATTGCACTTTTTGTACCACTCCCTCCTCCTCTTCTTCTTCTTCTTCTTCTTCTTCTTCTTCTTCTTCTTCTTCTTCTTCCTTTTCTCCCTCCTCCTCCTCCTCTTCTTCTTCTTTCTCTTCTTCCTTTCCTCCCTCTTTTCTTATTATTATTATCTTCTTTCTTCCCTACCTCCCTCCCCTTTTTTCTTTTCTCCCTTTTCTTCTTTCTCTTCTTCCTTTCTTCCCTCCTCCCTCCTCCTCCTCCTCCTCCTCCTCTTTGTTAATTCTTCTCCTTCCTATTGTTCCTTATTTGGTCTCTCCTTTTTGCCTCCTGTATTTTCTTCTTCCCGTTCCTCGTTCTCGTATGTCTGCCACTGTCACTTCTTTCACCACTTCTGCCACTTCACTGCTTGTCACTTCATTCCTTCACCACTACCTCACCACCACCAACAATAATACAGCAGCACCACCACCAACAAGAACAAATCATCACCACCATTAACAACACCAACACCATCCATAACACCAACACCATCCACAACACATCCACCACCAAAAACAAATACATCTGCACCACCAACACCACCACCACCGACACCAACAACAACAACATAATCACCAACACCACCACCACCAACACCACCATCACCAACACCACCGCAGTCACTCCAGATACACACCCAAATTAGTCTTAGTCTCTCTCTCTCTCTCTCTCTCTCTCTCTCTCTCTCTCTCTCTCTCTCTCTCTCTCTCAGTTTTGTCTTTTCTTACTCTTGTTTTTTTTCGATCTTTCTATTTTTATTGTTTTCCTTGTATTGCCCTCATGTTCGGCTCACACACATACACACTCTCTCTCTCTCTCTCTGATAGTGTTGATACCGATATATCTGGTTGTTGAACTTGAAGAGAGACTAGTTGGTAACCATTATAAACTACAATGTATTTACCACTATATTAAGTTGTTAATTATTGATTTGTTTTGAATAATTCTGAGGATTGATGATGCTATTTCTACCTATTTTTATGGGATGGGTTTGGCAAATGAGTGGTATCGATAGTTTATGTAATATTGAACTTGAATAAGATTACGGTGTATATATATATATATATGTAGAGGCCTTTCCTAATCTGAATAAAGCTCATCAAGTGGATATGTTATTAAATGTGGAGATATAATGTTGCTCTAAATTAACAAGAGAGGCATGAAGAGGCTATACACTAACAGGGATCGGGTTTGTTTTGTCTGTGTGTGTTGTTATTGTTGTTATCACCCTCACTGACGTCACATCCGCTCTGTTAAGATAGCCCGTCCATTACATTACTACTATTACAGAGGAGGTTAGGTGGACGAGGAGGAGTGGTGGACAAGCCTTTCACCCTCAAGACATGCTGCCAATAGTAATAATAATAATAAACTTAATAGTAATAATACTAATACTACTAGCCTACTAATAATAATAATGATATAACTACAATGATACTACTTTATTACTACTGCTACTTCTTCTTCTTCTACTACTACCACCACCACTACTACTACTACTACTACTACTACTACTACTTCAGCGATTACTACTACTACTACTACTACTAATGATGATGATGATGATTAGGAGGATAAATAGAGTGAATATAAATACCATATGAGGAGGAGCACTTTATTGACAACGTTTCGCAAACACCTTCTTCAGGTCAGTGACCTTACGATCCAAGCGAGGTGGTCAGAACTTAATTATAGTAAAAATAGTAGAACTCCCAAATATAAGTTAGTGAAAGAAAAGAAAAGTGCAGGAGAGAGAGAGAGAGAGAGAGTCTAGTTGCGATGGGTGATGTGATTTTGGAATACTGAAGGTGCTCTAGTCACACACACACACACATAATGAGAAAGAGAGTAAGTTAGAAGGAAGACAGAGAGAGAAGGAGAGAGCGAGAGAGAGAGAGAGAAGTTAGAAGAAAGACAGAAAGAGATACTAACTGCGGTGGGTGATTTTGGAATACTTAAAGGCACACACCAGTCTCCACCTCCACCACCCGATATGAATCCTCAATGAACATCACCAGCCGGTCACATACGGTCTAACCTTCTCCCAGTGAGGTAGTCGCAGTTTGTGGACCCCCTTCTCCCTCATGTTTTGATATTGTAAGGCGTTTGTTCCATTAGTTTGGCGATTTTTGAGACCTTTCACCTCATATCTTGGTCAATATTAAGACCTTTCGTTCCATTTAGGTGTCGTTTTCTTGCCTGGTGAGCGGGGAACTAAAAAATATATTAATTGATATATACATAGACCAAAAACAAGCACTACCCTCTCAAACTTTAGTGGAGAGCCGGTGCATAGGGCTGAGTCGTGGGGGTTTAAGGGGGTAGTGTTATTTTGTTTTTATATTTATTTATGTTTTAGTTTCCTCGCTTGACCTCCAACAAGCTTAAAAACACATTCCCTAGATCCCTTTTCAAGATAAATTTGTACTCAAGCTTTACCCCCCCCCCCACCCCACAGATCCCCCTGCAAGATAAATTTGTACATATTTCGTTCCTCTTCAAATTACAGACTCGCTATGGCTTGCCAGGAAAAAATTCGACACCTAAGTGGCAGGAAAGGTCTTAAAATTAACAACGAAATACTTACTTATACTTTTGATGTGTTCGCCACTCTTCTAGCGGCACCAAGGAGCGCGGCGCCCCTCGTTATGGGTGGTGAATGGTCTTAAAATCGCCAAACTAATGGGCCGAACTTCTTAAAATCTGAAAACTAATGGGGCGGAAAACATGACGGAGAAGAGTGCCCAGAAAAAGCAACCACATCCCCCTTTAAAAATCCAGGTCCTCAGTCTTCCTATTATTAATCTCCTACCGTGGCGAGCTGGGAGGTCCTGAAATACCAGTTTTATTTTTCACACCGGGTTCGTGCAGTTGGGTTTTTCAATTGCAACCTACTTTCATAATATAAGTTTTCGTTTATCAATAATTGCAGTTTATGGTTTATTAGTGGCACCCTACTTTCATAATCTATTGTTATTAATTTCATCCCAACACCAAACCCCTCCAATGAAATTAATGAGAGTATGTGATCAACCGGGATTCGAACCTGGGTTACCACTCACAGATTATTAAAGACACTAACCATTACACCAAGGTTTATGCACAAGCCTACGACTTAATATTCATTCTCGAATACTGGATATTAATCTAATCATGTACATATTCCCAACTGCGCTATGGTAGCCTCATGGTTAAGGGGAGGTTTTTAGTGAGTTTCCTAGACTTCCATCAAGCTTGACACCCCGTTGACCCCCTTTCAAGATAAATTTGTAAATTTTTCGGTAGAAAAATGTTCCGGCCGAAGGCCGGTTCCTCTTAAATTACAGGCTCGCTATCGCTCGCCAAAAAAAACATCGAAACCTAAATGACACGAAAGGTCTTAAAAGTTAAATAAATGGGGCGAAAGTTCTTAAAATCGCCAAACTAATTGGGCGAACGTCTTAAAATCTCAAAAGCAATGGGGCTTAACATGAGGAAGAAAGGGGTAAAGAAAAAAATCCCTCAAGTGGAAATCTCCCCGTGCGAAGAAGGAATATTCATGGGGCACAAATTATATAGACCGACCTCGCTACGAAATACACCTGAACCTGATGATCCATTTTTTATAAATGTTTCATAATTTCAGTTTACGTTTATCAATTGCGAACGTCTTGCAATAAGTAACACCCCGTTCTTTAACATTAATTATTATGTTACCTCCACCAACCGACTTTACTCCTAAACTCAATTAATGAAATCAACAAATACATGTGGCACTCCAGGGATTCGAACCTAGGATGCTCACACCGAAATTCAGTGCATTTGTCCATTACGCTACGAAGACAGTCCAAAGTATCAAATACAAACTCCAATGTTCTTGAATAAACTAATGAAATCTCAAAACTAATGGGGCTAAACATGAGGAAGAATGGGGTCTAGAAAAATGACCTACCTCACACAGATGAAAAATGTGGATTTGCCCTCCTCTCGACGGACTAAGAAAAACATGGGGTAGAAAATATGAGCTCTTCAAAAACTCTCAGGTTGTCTATTAATTATTCAGGCTCGATCTACTTGATAGCCCCCACCGCTTCTTAAGGGGAGATGGGTCGTTTTTCTGGATCCCCTTCCATCTCATGTTTAGCATATTAGTTTTGAGATTTTAAGACCTTCGTTCCGTTAGTTTGGCGATTTTGACACCTTTCGCTCCATTTCGTTGTCGATTTTAAGACCTTTCGTGCCTTTAGGTGTCGATTTTTTTCCTAGCGAGCGAAAGCGAGCCTGAAATTTTAAGAGGAATCGGCCTTCGGCCGGGACATTTTTCTACCGAAAAATGTACAAATTAATCTAGAAGAGAGGTCTAGGGGGTGTTTTTCTAAGCCTGATGGAGGTCTAGCGAGGAAAGTTAAACATATATGAATACATTAATTAATAATTAAAAAAAAAAAAAAAAACCCGACCCATCTCCCCTTAATGATTCAGCCTCGGTGTCTTGATATCCTCACCGCTTTTTAACCTTTCCTGGATGTGAATAAAAGGTAAAAATGTGAATGTCAAGCGGCATTGGTTAGAAGGAGAGGGGGGGGGGGGGGGCTGTGACGGTGGTAGAGAGGGAGGGAGGGGGGCTGTGACGGTGGGAGGTAGAGAAGGAGGGGGTGGACTATAGTTGATCTGAGGAGGAGGAAGGAGAAGAGGAAAAGGAGGAGGAGGAAGAGATAGGAGGGGTGGAGGAGAATGAGAGAAGAGAATGAGAGGAGGAGGCGAGGAGCTGGATGAGAATGAGAGGAGGAGGAGGAGGGGATGGAGGAGAAGCAAGGAGGAGGAGGAGGAGAATGAGAGGAGGAAGACTGAGGAGGTGGAGGAGGAGGAGGAAGAATGGGGAGGATGAGCATTAGAAGAAAGAGTTTAAAACGGAAGAATAACAAACTTGGTGACACGGATGGAGGAGAATGAAAGGAAGAAGAATGGAGAGAGGGAAGATAAGAAGAATAATGGAGAGGGAAGATAAGAAGAAGAATGGAGAGAGGGAAGATAAGAAGAATAATGGAGAGGGAAGATAAGAAGAAGAATGGAGAGAGGGAAGATAAAGATAAGAAGAATATGGAGAGGGAAGATAAGAAGAAGAATGGAGAGAGGGAAGATAAGAAGAAGAATGGAGAGAGGGAAGATAAGAAGAAGAATGGAGAGAGGGAAGATAAGAAGAAGTAAAACGGAAGAAAAACAACAAGGGTGAAACGGGTGGATAGGAGCCTTAGAAGAAGGAGGTGGAAGGAAGGGGAGACGAAGTAGGAGGTAATTGGGAGAAGAAAGAGGAAATTATAAGACAACCAATGGAGAAAATGTATAATAATAAGACCAATAGTAACGATAATAAATCCATGCCTCCCTTGCTGTTGTTGCTCCAGTCTCAACAAAACTGAGAGAGAGAGAGAGAGAGAGAGAGAGAGATTTGTTTTATTGTGTTTCCATTATATGAAAGAATAAACTACCCTGTCATTTTCTCTTCTGAATTTGTTGCTTATCGATTGTTGTAGGTTCATGGATCTTTAACTTAGAATACATTTTCGAGAGAAAATTAAGCTTCTTGGCATTTTCCCCGAGACAGTCAAGTTCAATTGAGTGTGAGAGGAGTTTGGGGGTCACAAGATTGGTCGGCCGTCTCCACTGAGTGGGAGGGGGGGGGGGGGGAGTTTGAGAGGGAAGGAGGAGGGAAGAGAGGGAGGAAGAAAAGGGAAATGAGAGGAGGGGGGAAGAAAAGGGGAATGAGAGGGAAGAAAAGGGGAAAGAAAAGGGAAATGCGAGGAGTGAGAAGAGGGATGGATGGGGATTAGAAGATGCTAGGAGAGAGAGAGAGAGGGAAGAGAGTTGGGATTGGAAAATGAAAGAAGAGGGAGAATAAAAGAAGGACGAGGATTGGAGGCGGATATAGGAGAGGAGAGCGAAGGGATTGGAAGAGGAGGAGAGAGAGGGATTGGAAGAGGAGGAGTGAGAGGGATTGGAAGAATATAATAAGGAATACACAGGAGAAGAAACTGCAACAGACCTATTGGTCCTTACGGGGCAGTTTGGATATCCAAAACTATTAATCTATTGACTACGAGGTAGAGAAAGGGATAGCAAAGAAGAAGGCTCCTCCCCACCCACCACTCCCTCCAGCTAATACTGGCATGGAAACAGTTGGAAAAATACCAGAAGGGAAGGGAGACAGAAAAGTTCAGTTGACTGTGAGAGGAGTTTAGGGGTCACAGAATTGGCCCAACGCAACGAGTGGGGTCATCCATTAGGAGAGGGGGAAAAGGGAGGGAGTGAGGGAAGAGAGGGGATGTAAGATAGGAAAGAGATGAAGTTGAGGGGGTGGGATGGAAATAGGGAGAGGAGAGGGGAAGGAATTGAGGATAGTAAGAGAGGAGAGGGAAAGGGGGGAGGGGGGTGGGGAAGGAGGAAGGGAAAAGAGGGGATGTGAGGATATGAAAGGTGAGGGAGGGGGAAATGGGGCGAGGAGAGGAGAAGGAAGTGAGGGTACTATGAGAGGACAGGGATAAACGGGAGGGAATGGGGAAGAGGAAGGAAGGAGAAAGGGAAGAGATGAAAGGTGAGGGAGGGGGAAGTGGGGGAGAGGGGAAGGAGGGGAGGGATAAAAGGGAGAGGAACGGTTATTGGAAGAGGCCAAATGAAGGGAAAAGAGAAAGGCAATTAGAAGAGGAAAATTAATAATGGAGAAGGAAGGGAGAGAGAGGGGGCGGAGGGGCAGGGTAAGGAGGGGAGACAGAGGGGGTTTAGGAGTGAAGGGGAAGGGAGAGGTAGTTCTGAGATACTCGTGTGTGTGTGTGTGTGTGTATTTTGTGAACCTGGGCGAATGTGCCGAATGTGTGTGTGTGTGTGTGTTCAAGTGATTGTAAGTGAGTGTATGTGTTTTTGTGAGAGACTGGGTTTGCGTGATTTTAAGGGGGTTGGTGGTATATGAGAGAGAGAGAGTGTGTGTGTGTGTGAGTGTGAGAGTTGAGTAAAGGTGAGGCAGAGAAGGACTCATTAAGATTGTAGTGAAGCTCTGCCTGAGGATCGTTGACGGGCTTGGGTTATGGAGACATTGGAAAGGTTACCGTCTTCTCTTATACCTCCCTCCTAACTCACTACTCTCACTCTCTATCTTTAGCTATCTTTTACGCTCACTCACTCTCACTCTCACTCACTATCTGACTCTTACTCTCATTCTTACACACATTCACTCTCTCTTTCTCTCATTCTCACACTCACTCACTCACACACACTAAAACTATCTACTGTTTATCACACACACACTATATCTCACAGTCACTCAAAGAACACACACACACACACACACACACACACACACACACACACACACACACAACCCATGCTTATACACTTTGATATACCTCTATTTATAACTGTACTGTATATAAGAACACGGGAGTCTGCAGAAAGCTGATTGGCCCACCACAAGGCAGATCCCTTTCACACCCAACCCATTTCGTCTATGTACCTGAATGGGGCCGAATGGATACAAGCCAGGGAAAGAGAGAAAAGGAGAGAAAGATAAAAAAAGACCCGGTGACCCCCCTGAACTACTATAACACCCTGATCCCACTATAGCACTCGGTAGCTTATTCCACATATCTACAACCAACAGTATTTCCAAAGGTATCGTCAACCGTATCCCATTGTGTGGTGGTGTTTGGGAGTTATCTTGTCAACGGTTTCCTGTAGTTACTTTATATTTATACATTGGTAAGTGTGCCGGTATCTTGTTCACTGTATCCGGTGTTCTGGTGCATTTGTAAGCTCTCTTCTTAACCCCTTCTGTATCCGTCGACATTCTCTCTATTATATTCTGGCTACTACTAATCGATTTTACTCAGTTTAGTAAGGATCTCTAGCAATTATAATAAGGCTTCGAACTATCTCAATCGATCCCTTTAACTACCATATATCCTTCCTAAGCTAAGGTAGAGGTAGACTATTAGCACAATATAATCATCTAATGGTAACCAGAATAAGAGGAAAACTACGTCATCGTGCTGAAAGGGTTAAACAGACCTACATGATGAAGATAAATTAATCCTTATCCTTTAGTCTAAGCCCCAACACTCAAGGGTACGTTGTTGTTGAAGGTGTGTGTGTGTGTATGTGCAAGTGTGAGTGTAATGACCTGTAGCGAAAGGGTTATTTCCGCTCTCTCTCACTCGCATTCTCTCTCTCTCTCTCACACTCACATTCTATCTCTCACACACACACACTCACTCAGTCTCAACCCACACACAGTCACTCTCACACTCACTCACTCCTTCACACACACACTCATTCACTCTCTCTCACACACACACACACACACACACACACACACACACACACACACAGACAGACAGACAGACACACACACTCTCTCTCTCTCTCTCACTCTCACTCACACTCTCTCTCTCAGGTTTATAGTCTCCTCCCCGCTCTCGTAAAGTCCTATCCTGCTCCTACCGCTCATGTCTAGGGCACGGAGGTCACACTGGTGTCATGGGGCACTTAATATTTGGGACACTTGGTATTCGGGACACTTAATATTTGGGACACTTAATATTGGAACACTTAATATTCGGGGCACTTAATATTTGGGACACCACTTAATATTCGGGACACTTAATATTTGGGGCACTTAATATTTGGGACACTTAATATTTGGGACACTTAATATTTGGGACACTTAATATACGGGACACTTAATATTTGGGACACTTAATATTCGGGACACTTAATATTTGGGACACTTAATATTCGGGACACTTAATATTCGGGACACTTAATATTTGGGACACTTAATGTTCGGGACACTTAATGTTCGGGACACTTAATGTTCGGGACACTTAATATTCGGGACACTTAATATTTGGGACACTTAAAATCTTTGGGACACTTAAAATATTCGGGACACTTGGTATTCGGGACCCTAAATGTTCGGAACACTTCTTCATTTCAGAGGGCACTTCTTGATATTCAGGGCAACTTGATATTCCTGGGGTCACTTTTTTATATTCAAAGGACACTTCTTGATATTCCTTGGGGACACCACTTCTTGGTATCAGGCGCATTTTTTGATATTTGGGGCAATTCTTGATACGCGGGGCCCCTTCCCAATGGTTTAAAACTGGTAGGAATGGGGATGTCAGCCCCCTTCCGAGTGGTTTAAGACTGGTAGGAATGGGAATGTCAGCGTCAACCCCTTGGTAGGAATAAGAATGTCAGCCCCCTTCGCAATATTCATATCTATTGGTCTGTTCAAGATTATGGGCGTCCTACCTTGTTCAACCCCCCCCCCCCCCCCCCCCCCCCGCCCATCTCCCATATAAGAGGGAGGGGGGGGGGGGGCACGTTCTCACCCGCCCATTTGTCGCCCGTATTAAGTAATTTTCTTGAGTGCACTTCTTCATATTCAGCCTCCCCCCCCCCCCCCCTCCCCCCCACGAAATTATCTGCTCAAGCTAATGAAAAGCGGCGGAGTGGCAGGTTCGGTCGGTAAAGGTGAGAGTCGTAGTGTCAGACGAAGGGAACTTGAACCCTATCTGCCCGTGTGGGTTACGACGCTCTTGGTTACGTCCCTTCCTTCCCCTCCTCCTCTTGCCCCCCCTCCCCCCTCCCTCTGTCTCTCTCCTCCTACGCTGTCTTGATGTCCGGTCTGGCACTTCCTAGCTTTATGAGTGTCCATTTATTATTTACTCTCCCAGTTTATAGCTTCAATAAGTCTCATATTAAAGTGGGCCCCCGCGCTGAGGGAGGGAGGAGGAGTTGGTCGGACACTTTTACTCTTGTTTCGTTGTGGTGGGGGTGGAGGGGTTAGGGAGGAGTTGTTCAGGGGGGGGGGACGGGTTGGTGGGGGAGGAGGAGTTGGTCGGACACTTTTACTCTTGTTTCGTTGTGGTGGGGGTGGAGGGGTTAGGGGGGGGGGGGGGACGGGTTGGTGGGGGAGGAGGAGTTAGTCGGACACTTTTACTCTTGTTTCGTTGTGGAGGGGTTAGGGAGGAGTTGGTCGAACACTTTACTATTGTTTCGTTGTGGTGGGAGTGGAGGGGTTAGTGGGGGTGGAGGGGTTAGGGATGAGTTGTTCGGGGGACGGGTTGGTCGGACACTTTACTCTTGTTTCGTTGTGGTGTGAGTGGAGGGGTTAGTGGGGGGGGGGGGGTGGAAGGGTTCTTGGTTTGTCTTGTTAAACACCTGCCGTCATTTTCATCGTAGGCTTGTTACCATTAGACGATTTTCTTTAGCTCCTATACTACCTCAAGGATTCAAAGGGGTAAACACGATCTCAATAAACCCTCTTAATCAAATAGGTCCTTGTGAAATTGCATAAAATCGTCTAATTTTAGCCAGAATCCAAGGTAAACAGGCGCCATGGTACTGAAGGGGGTAAGGACTCCAGGTTTGTTTTCAATACTACCACCACCACCACCAACAACACCAACACCAACAACAACACCAACAACAACACCAACAACAATATAACCGCAACATCACTATCACCACCATCACCACACCACCATTACTATCACCACCACTACCACAAGCACCACCATTACTATCACCACTACCACAAGCTTCACCACCACCACCACCATTATGACCACCACCACCACCATTATCACCACCACCACCACCACTACCACCACCACCATCACAAGCTTCACCACCAACATTATCACCGCCAACAACAAACCCAGATACGACTTCCCTTCTTGATACAACCCAACTGTCTCTTGCTCTGTCTATTGCCCGTCCATAATGTTCTCTCTGTTCTCTGAATGGGGTGAAACATCTTATTATCGACAAACTAATGGGATGAAACGTCTTAGAATCCCCAAACTAATGGAGCGAATCCCCCTTCCCCCACCACGTAAGGTTAAAACCCCTTCTTAATTGTCTTATAACTTTACTTTTATTGTTATGATATGTTATTGCAACTCTCTCTCTCTCTCTCTCTCTCTCTCTCTCTCTCTCTCTCTCTCTCTCTCTCTCTCTCTCTCTCTCTCTCTCTCTCTCTCTCACCCTTTCTTTATGTTTACTACGACACTTGTAATATACTTAAGGTCCGCCTTATAGTTACGACTTCGCCCACTGTCTTAAGGGGAGGTATTTAGTTTGTTCCCTAGACCTCCATCAAGCTTAAAATTACACCCCCTTGAGTCCCTTTCAAGATATATTTGTACATTTTTCGGTAGAAAAATGTCCCGGCCAGAGGCCGCTTTCCTCTTAAATTACAGGCTCGCTATCGCTCGCCAGGAAAAAATCGACACCTAAATTGCATGAAAGGTCTTAAAATTTACAGAAATGGGGCGAAAGTTCTTAATTATGGGGCGAACGTCTTAAAATATCAAAAGCAAAATGGGGTTAAACATGAGGGAAAAGGGGTCAAGAAAAAAATCCCTTAAGTGGAGATCTCCCCTTAACCTGCGATGACTTTATTTTTGCCCCGACTATCGTTATATTTGTCCTGTTGTGAGGTAACTTGATTCTATAGATAGGCACATGGACGAGATGGGTTGGGTGTGAAAGGGATCTGGCCTTGTGTGTGGGTCAATCGGTTTCTTTCTGCATGCTCCTGTTTGACTGTTTTTATGTAATAGTTTATGTTGTACACTATAAGACCCAAAAGCCAATCCCCCCCCCCCCGTCCTTCCCCCTCGAACCTCTATGTAACTACCCCATTTTCCTGACCCCCCCCCCCCCCCTCCCTCACTTATCTCTCACTTCTCTCCCCCCTCCTCTTCTCTCTCTTCCCCATTCCCTGTGTTTTCCCTACCTCTCCTACTCTCCCCCTCCCCCTCTTTTATCTTCTCTCCCCTCCCCTCTTTCCCTTTCACTTTTTCTCTTACCTCTCCCTCACCCCCTTCCATCTTCTCTCATCTTCCCCTTTCCCTATTTCCTACCTCTCCTCCTCTCTCCCTCCCCTTCCCTCTCTCCCCCTGCCCCTGATAATGGTAATGGTGATGTATGGTGGTTGAGGGATGGTTATCAGACGTAGTAGTAGTAGCCTCTTCCCTTCCCTAACTCCCCTCCCCTCTCACCCCCACCACCTCTCACTTCCCCTCTCACCCCCACCCCTACCATCCCCTCCCCTCACAGTACCTCTATCTCCCTCTCACCCTCTCACACCCCACCCCCGCCATCCCCTCCCCTCACAGTACCTCTCATCTCCCCTCTCACCCCCACCCCCGCCATCCCCTCCCCTCACAGTACCTCTCATCTCCCTCCTGCCATCCCCTCCCCTCACAGTACCTCTCATCTCCCCTCTCATCCCCCACATCTCCCTCTCCTGTCATCCCCCCCCCCCCCCCGCCATCCCCTCCCCTCCCCTCACAGTACCTCTCACTCCCCCCTCTCCCCCCACCTCCCTCCCCCTGGTCCTGATATGGTAATGGTGATGTATGGAGGGGTGAGGGATGGTTATCAGACGTAATGGTAACGCCTCCAGAGATGAGGCTGGCAAGGCACTTTAAAATAGACTTGATAATGGCCCGGGCTTGATAGTATAGTAGAGGGGTAGTAGTAGTAGTAGTAGTAGTAGTAGTAGTAGTAGTAGTAGTTTTGTCTCTTCTGTTGGCTTGATAGTATAGTAGAGTGGTTTAGTAGTAGATAATAGTATTGAGCAGTGTTATCTAGATCGTTAGACACAAGCTAGAACGATGAGAGAGAGAGAGAGAGGCGGTCAAGGGGGGCGAGGGCAAAGGGCGCCAGCGGGGGCGGGGGGGGATCAAGGTGGGGGGGAGGCCAGGTCAAGCTATTAAAAGAGGCGGCACACCTTTGGGACATTTGTTAAAGGAGCCCACCTCGCCTTTTTTTCTCTTTCCTCTCCCTCTCTTTTTGGTTTGTATCCATTCGGGCCCCATTCAGCCTACTGTTTTAAGACGTTTACCTCCATCCAGGTGTCAATATTTTCCTGGCGAGCGGTAGCGAGCCAGCATATATATATTTTTGTTTTGACAGCAAGCTAAATTTGTACATTTTTCAATAGAAAAATGTGTCCGGCGAAGCCGGATTTCTCCATACAATGCTGGCTCGCTATCGCTCGCCAGGAAGAAATCGACACCTGGATGGGGATAAACGTCTTAAAACAGTTGGCTGAATGGGGCCGAATGGATACAAGCCAGGGAAAGAGAGAAAAGGAGAGTAAGATAAAAAAAAAAAAAAACGGTGACCCCCCCCCCCTAATTGTCGAGGTCAGAGGGTGAGCTGAATAGGAAGGTGTGTGGTGGAGTTGGAGGGGAATCTATTTTATATATTTGACTCCACACACAGATTTTAAGGGGAGGTTTCTAGTTTGTCCCCTAGACCTCCATCAAGCTTAAAATTACACCCTCTAGAGTCTAGACCCTTTTTCAAGCTAAATTTGTACATTTTTCGGTAGAAAAATGTCCCGGCCGAAGGCCGATTCCTCCTAAATTACAGGCTCGCTATCGCTCGCCAGGAAAAATTGACCCCTAAATGACACGAAAGATCTTAAAATTGACAGAAATGGGGCGAAAGTTCCTAAAATCGCCAAACTAATCGGGCGAAGGTCTTAAAATCTCAAAATCAATGGGGCTAAACCTGAATGAGAAACGAGTATCAGTAAAAACTCCCTC
This sequence comes from Paralithodes platypus, assembly GCA_032716605.1. NCBI lineage: Eukaryota > Metazoa > Arthropoda > Malacostraca > Decapoda > Lithodidae > Paralithodes > Paralithodes platypus. Next base: position 31,882,462 of record CM064535.1, read on the forward strand.
AAGTGGAAATCTCCCCTTAAATACTCTGAAGCCGGTATCACACGAGAGCATTTATAGTCAACATTCGATGATCAACATTTGTCTGGTAACATTTCTGGAGTATTTGGCACTGGTATCGGAAACTAGACTGTTGATAGCTAAATTTAGGAAACCGAAACAGTTTATATGTTGTTGACCTCATAAGCTGCCAGACCAGTGACACCGTAATGCCAGACCATAACACCATCAAGACAGTTTATTAAGGGGAGGTATTTTAGTTTGTTCCCTACTTTTTCATCAAGCTTAAAAATTACACCCCGTAGACCCCCTTTCAAGATAAATTTGTAAATTTTTCGGTAGAAAAATTTCCCGGCCGGAGGCCGGTTCCTCTTAAATTACAGGCTCGCTATCGCTCGCCAGGATAAAATCAACACCTAAATGGCACGAAAGGTCTTAAAATTGACAGAAATGGGTTGAAAGTTCTTAAAATCGTCAAAATAATGGGGCAAACATCTTAAAATTAGAAAAACAATGGGGCTAAACATGAGGGAGAAAAGGAGTCAAGAAAAAAATCCCTCCAGTGGAAATCTCCCCTTAAGAAGGACCTCTAGCAATACATAAGACTTCAAATTATCTCAACCAACCCTTGTAACTACCACAGCTCCTTCCCAAGCTGCATAAATATCGTCTAAATATAGCTAGAATACAATATAACACACGTCGCTGGTACTCAACGGGTTAAGTCCTTGCCACCCATCTATTACTACCACCACACTAGGCAGATCCCTCTCACACCCAACCAATATCATTCATGGGACTATCCAAATTGCGCTTGAAACTGGTCCACCGTTTTCTGAGCCGATTAAGTCTTTTATATTTGATTTCAGCTACATTTAGACGATTTTGTGAGGCTTAGGAAGGATATAAGGTAGCTAAATGAGATAGTCTGTAGCTTTTTAATGGGTAGATGTCCTTCCTAAACTGAAGAAAATCGTCTAATAGTTGCCAGAATATAATGAAAAGGACGTCATCGGTACTGAAAGGGTTAAGGTCTGATGGTTGAATGATCCTGGCAGCCTTGCAGATGTACTGTTTGCCCTTGATAGTATTGATAGTGGGAGGATGGACTTTCTTGATGGTGGGGGTGATGGTGGAGATAGGGACGATGGTGAGTGATTGGTGGTGATAATAATGGTGGTGGTGGTGGTGATGGTGGAGATAGGGACGATGGTGGGTGGTCTTGGAGGTGTTGATGGTGGTTGTGGTGGAAATATGGACAATGGTGGTGGTGTTGGTGATAATGATGGTGGTGGTGATGGTGGAGATAGGGACGATGGTGAGTGATTGGTGGTGATAATAATGGTGATGGTGGAGATAGGGACGATGGTGGGTGGTCTTGGAGGTGTTGATGGTGGTGGTGGTGATGGTGATGGTGGAAATATGGACAATGGTGGTGGTGTTGGTGATAATGATGGTGGAGATAGGGACGATGGTGAGTGATTGATGGTGGATAATAATGGTGGTGGTGATGATGGGTGGAGATAGGGGACGATGGTGGGTGGTCCTTGGAGGTGTTGATGGTGATGGTGGACATATGGACAATGGTGGTGGTGTTGGTGATAATGATGGTGGTGTGATGGAGATAGGGACAATGGTGAGTGGTCCTTGAAGGTGACTGGTGGTGATAAATGGTGGAGATAGGAACGATTGGTGGTGGTTGTGGAAATATGGACAATGATGTTGGTGATAATGATTGTGGTGGTGGAGATAAATGCCTTGGTGGTGATAATGAAGGTGGAGGTGGTGTTTAGGTTGTTGGTGGTGGTGGGTGGTGAGGAGAGCAGAGCAGAGCAGTAAGGCAACCCATTTTCGATAAGGCATCTGAGGAAGTAGTGGTGGTGGTGGGTAGAGATGGAGATGGAGAGAATGGTGGCGAAGATGACGAGAGCAGTAGTCTAGTGGTGGTGGTGGAGTTTAATGATGGAGTTTCTGGTGGCGAAGTTGATAGCAGTAGTCTAGTGGTGGTGGTGGT